>VYZX01009061.1:18423-32077 GCA_013401335.1 Brachypteracias leptosomus | reverse complement strand
AATGCTTGTATCATTAGCAGTATGAAAACTTGGTAGGAAGAAATGTAAGATACAGTGTGGGATTAACAAAACTTTTCAGAACTCTACTATCAAATATTTTAAATATGTGGTTCACATATTATTCTGTATTTTTTTGACAGTACTGGCAAATTCTGAAATATATTGACACTCACTGTATGTATTTGGCCTTGTTGACACAGGATACCCGTTAGAAGCACCAAAAGATTAATTCATCTAATTCAAACTTGGCATTATTGTCATTGCCATTCTAAACTTAAGCCTTTGTATTTTTGTGAGACGTGCATATCCAGAACAGTTTGAAGCACAAACTTCAATGCAGCTGGGTTGGAAAGAAGCCCTTTCACACATCTTAGGAAAGCAAGAACACCACTGCAAATTACTTGGATTATAAAAAGCCAAATACCAAGAGCAAAACTTGTGGGAAATCATACAGATCTTTGCAACACTAGTGCCTATTGCATCACAAATTTAATAATTTAGAACAATCTAAACTTTTCATTTTGATTCTCTTAGTAATATTCTACTATCCACTCCTGACAGGTATTCATTGCAGACAAAGACCATAACTGGAATATAAAATCATATACTGGAATATATTTAAGCTATATGGAGCAGTGTTTTGAGATACTAACTGTATATTTCTGGCTCAAAATCTAAAGATAGCTTTTGTGTATATGTTCCAAATGATGCAGCATCACAGACATGGTTACTAACACAGTTCCTTAAAACTCAACCTGGCAATAAGTTTGGTAAGTGGTATAGTATAGTGGCTGTTAATGGTGGAAGTATAACTTTACTTCTCTGAAAGAAACCATATAAGAGTGTAAAAAGGTGTCCATAAGTTTTGGTTAAAGGACTGTATAATTCAGAAACTTAGATTATGTTTCTTTTTAACTGAGAAATAGCCATGCTAAGCAGTTATGTAACTCTCTGTACATTCAAAGCACTAAGTGACAATACTAGTAACATTTGTGATTTATAACGTTTGATAAAAACCTAACAGTGCACTTGCCTCTGCTCTTCCAGTCTTCTGTGCAGACAGTATGCAGTGGGACTAGTCTTTACAAATGGATAATTGGATCACAATCAAAATTAAAAGAAAAAATTGTTGTCACATTTGGAACAGAAGATATTTCCCTGTTTTAAGCTGTGATCAATTCAAGTCGGCAAGATGAGTCACCAGCAGAAAAACAACTAGTGACAGGCAACGAGTGCTCAGCAGGCAAGGGTATTAGTGATATAAATGTGTTGTATAGGAAAAACCTGGGAATCCCTCAAATTCCTGCCTGTTTATCAACTCTGAAAAGGAAAAAAATTAAAGCTGTTCTTCCTTTAAATTTTCATATGTGTGTCTTTGCTAGGATTAGGCAGTATTAACTCTTTGAATGCAATGAGTAGCAAGTACTGCTGGCCCTCAATTCATTCACAGGGGCAAGGAAGGTCTGCTTTGCTGGTACACTCACAGACATCTCTTCACAAAAGGCAACACCTGCTACCTCCACAGCTGGGTTAGTCCAGCCAACACATTCACTATCTGAAATAATAAATGGATTTTTTAACTTTCTTTTTTATACTTTTGTTTCATAAGTAAGGTATGGGGAATTATACATGAAAGGAACAGTTTAAATAGCTGTATCTTCAATTGAGAAAGGAATGTACATTAAATAAATTTTATAGAGAACTCTATAACCCATTAATGCTTAGTTTATACATTACCTGTGATTGCAACAATATCACTGCTGGCTGGCTGAAAAACCTTGGAAAATGCCGCGATTAATTAGTTCTCAGTTTCAGTTCCAATGTTTTATAAAGATAATTCTGCATAATTTCAGGATTTTTTTAATGGGGTCTCTACCATGAAAAAAGTATAGCCTGCACACCTGTCCCGAATCTAAAGTCAAGAATCCAAAGTAGATTCAAGGCTAGGCATCTCAGAAAAACTTGACACAGTCTGCACTGAATTTCTGTAATGCAAGCAAGTTTTTAGTGGCTAAACTTCAAGATTATGAAAATCCATGTGCCATTGCCTTGGCACAATTGGGTGAATTCATAGCTTATTCAACAGAGTTTGTTCTTCATTTGTTTGTTTGACGTACTTCAGGGTCAGCAAGGAAGGGAAATAATCTCGAGCCTGACATCTCACACCTGCCAGTGTTTGCATGTACATGCTAGCAATGCCTCCATTACAGGAGGTTTCTCCTTACAGCTCTACAAAACTGCAAGATACATTAGCTGGTTGATGGTAATTAGCCTTATGATTGCTACTAGCCAGCACCAAATACAAGCCAATTAAAGTTAATCTAACTTCCAGGAAAAAGAGGATCAATTTCTTCTTTTTTTTTTATTTTCTCTATCAGGAGCTAAGAAGGAAAACATGGGCAGCTTCCATGAAACAGTTATGTTTGATAATGCATCTGTAGGCCTGAGAATTCAGTTCATAACATTTCACTCGTTTAACTTGATATTGAGCCTGCTAACTTGTGTTTGATTAAAACACAACTTGGCATCCTACCTTCATTTGAAGATTCTAATCCCTTTCTGTTGTATTTCTTTCCACAGGTTAATCACAACTATCCTTAAGAATGTTTTCACATTTCAAGTTGTCCAACACCCTTTAAATTTTTCCTCAAAACTAAGTCTGATGCACAGAATAGGCACGGAAAAAATTCCTCAGCCCATGTTAACACATGAACAATTCTGTGTATAACTGTGGAAGAGCTTCCCTCTTGCAAGACATACATGACAAACACTTATATTCTTTTTACATCCTAAGAGTCACTAGCCATTCTAAAGACAGATGTAAGAACTTTTTTCTTTTATGCACTCACATTCTACCATCTCCATGCCTGCTTCCTGGAAAATGTAATGCTGTTTGTTTGAAAAAAAAAATTAAATAGAGGAAAAAAACCTTGCACTCCCCTCCCATCATCTCCAGTAGTCGTTCTCCATTTCTTTAAACTTCCTTCTCTCTTCTGTTCCACTAGCTCACATTTGCTGGCCTAAACCTTGGGTGAACTGGAAGAAGCGGATGTTTTAGCCAGAGGAAAACCTGACTTCAAAAAGAGAAGAAAGGTGTAAAAAATATCACAGTGTAACCTACAGAAGTGGTGTAACTATTGTTTGTGTTAGTGAGAGTGTGAAATTAGGAAATTAATAACAGATTTCTGTCTTATTGACTTTCTTGTTTAGTGCATTGAAATGGTTAACTTCTTTGAATTTATAACATAGGAGTCTAAGTAGAAAATTTTAAAAAGGTCACAAAGACTAGCAGGAAGCCTGTTTAACAGCATATGACCAAAATAAACAACAAAGTTTATCAAGTAAAAAAGCATAATCCTAGAACTATGAATTCAGTCATGAGAAATGAAGCACATAAAAAAAGTTTTCAGGTCCTTAGTAGCACAGAGTTTGTCCATCCAGGTGACAGTTGGCTGAGTAAATAAACTTCTACAACAACCTTGGTTGATAGATCTCAGATCACATTTGTTCTTTTAAATACATTCTCAACTTCGACAAGATGGTCTGTAGTCTGCTCTTTGCAAAAGTCAAGAGTTGTAACTATACTCATGAAATTAAAAAATATATTCACAGTTATGGAAAATCTCAACCTACCTTCATTAAATGCTAAATAAAAATAATCAGAAAGTATATGAATTGCATTTATGTATAGTACATAATATTTGCAATAATATTAATTCAGGAACAATTTATAAGCTACAGTAATGGCTTATAATGATATCATGAACACTTTTTTTTTTAATATTAATGAAGTCAAAAGATTGGTTTTGGAGATAAGATGAAGAGAGAGAGAATAAAAACTTGTATAAACTAGAATTTTTACTGCCAAGTTCATTTGTGAATAAATGAGTTTTAGATTGCTGGCAGCAGTTCCATGAGACATCACGTACCTTCCAGAAAAATTCTAGACTGTATCTTAATGAGACAGATGCAGTCTTCTCCACAACTGCTGAATCACCATTTCAGCATTCATGTAGTAGAGTAGAAAATGTAAGAATGAAATTAAAAAGAACTTCTTCATTTCAATATAACAAGACCTATAAAGCATAATACATTTTGGAAACAAAATTAGCTATATAAACATTAGTGCATACTGTGTATTTAATGTTCTTTATTATATGTGGAAATGCAGCCCTGTGCTCAACTGATCAGTTTATAATCATACAGAATTTAGAAAGTATTAACATAGTTTGAATGAAATTTCATAAAATGAGCAGTGGTACTGGATACCTAACTTAAGACACCTGAAGGCCTCATTATTTCCTTGGTTAAGAGATCCTTTTCAACTTGTTGAAAGTGGGTACCAAAGTCATTAGGTATATAGAAAAAAAATTGAGCTTGTCAACTGATATCTATCTGAAGGACGCTTAATGGTAAGCTATACATAAACTGTATGCGCTTCTATCACACAATCTTGCATCTGTGAATTGGCATGATCTGTAAATGTGTGCATTCAACAGCAAAGACGAGGATGAGATAATTATTAGATCTCTGATTAGACAGAGATATCTTCTCCTTTGCCCTCAGGAGATGCTATAGGATGTTTCTGGAATGCAATACAGCCAAATACATTATTTTCTTTCTTACAGGATGTTGTTGTCCCCACTCATAAACTTGACGCCCTGCCTTGACCTTGCACCTGCCTCAACCCTGGAGACTTGCCTGGCAAGCTGGACTCTGAGCTGCCCTGGCCACATTCCTGACCTGGTCCCACACTGCATGTCATAGAATCATGGAATATCTCAAGTTGGATTGTCGAGTCAAACTCCCTGCTCCTCACAGGACTACCTAAAACCAAGTCATATGGCAAAGAGCATCATCTTAACTGGCTTGGTGCTGTGACCACTTCCCTGGAGACCCTGTTCCAGCGACTGACTACCCTCTCAGTAAAGAACATTTCCTTAATGTCCAATCTGAATGCCCCTTGATTCAGCCTAATTCCATTTCCTTGTTTTGTGGTCACCAGAGATCAGCACCTCCCGTTCTCCTGCCCCCTTGAGGAAGCTGTAGGCTGCAATGAAGGCATCCTTCAGCCTTCTCTTCGGCAAGCTGAACAAGCCAAGTGACTCCAGCTGCTCCTTGTAAGTCTTCTTAAGACCTTTCACCATCTTGGTCACCCTTCTCTGGATACACTCTAATAGTTTAATGTTCTTGTTATATTGAGACACTCAAATCTGCACACAGTACTAAAGTTGAAGTCACACCAGTGCAGTGTCAAGTCATCTCCCTCAACCAGTCGGCTATACTATGCAGGATACAATTGGCCCTTTTGGTGCCAGGGCACAGTGTTGACTCATTTTCTACTAGCCATTAACCCAAATCCTCAGATCTCTTCCCACAGGGCTGCTCTCCAGTCTCTCATCCCCTAGTTTGTACGTATAACCAGGACAACCCCATCCTAAGTGGAGAATCTGGCACTTGCTCATGTTAAATTTCATGGTGATTACCCAGCTCTCTAGTCTATCCAGATCTCTCTGCAAGGCCGCCCTACCCTCGGGGGAGTCCACAGCTCCTCTATGTTGCAGCACTACATATTCCCACACAACAAATGCATACATTTGAGGGGACAGAGAAAGGTCTCACATATTCTTTTAAAAGGACTATTTATGACAAAACATATTTTTTTTCAGGAGCTTCAGGCCTGTCCCCAGGGGGGTGAGGGACTACGTTGCCATTCCCCTGTCCTCATCTCCCTGTGCCTCTTCTCTTCTTGCCTGTTTCTTGGCCTCCCTGACGGTTTTCAGTTGTGACTCTTCAAGCAGTCAGGCCACCCTCTAAGCCAGAATGCCTTTGACTTAATTCATATAGCACTAAAGCACTACAAGGACCTGATTAGCATTGACAAAGTGGCTTCAACATAACTAAAATAAATTTTTAATTACTTTAATTAAACAAATGTTAATTCCCAAATGTAGATGAGTTTAAACCAGTATAACAAAACTCTAATTCATTTCCACGCATGTTCTTGATTTTTCTTTGTGTAAGAGAAACAGGTATCCCTTGAGGATGGCAAATAAATTAAAGCTTCTGGGTGTTGAGTAAAACAATTATGTCTGCCAGCTGGTAAGATCATTCCAAAAACTAGATGAGCAGCTTGAGGCAAGAAAGGAAATTGCTACTTTGAGCAGGAAAGTGGATGCTTCAGAGGTTTTGACACCTGTGTCAAAAAATGAGCAACCACATGCTAAAAGTTCTACAGTCTAGCTTGACAACGGGCAGGAGACTAAGGTTCACTAAATTGTGGGATGGAATGGATGGATAAACAGAAGGAGAGAAATTGTTCTATCTTTCAGAAAATGGCAGCGCTGGCGTTGCTGGATGATTACAAATGGAGAGGTTTAAGAAGTCACCAAACTTCAGGTATAATCTACCAGCTTTGCTTGGAAGTCATTCATTAATGGCATTCACAAACCTAGTCACAAAAATGTTGGTGGGATTTTCTTGTTTTGTTTTGGGCTTTTTTTTAATCACCACTGAGAGCAGCAACTTCTGTACAGTGATAGCAACTTTAAAAATTGCTGTAACTCAGTTCCTTGTAACTTCTTGATTGCACACAAACACAGTCCTTGGTTAAATCTCTAAGTTAAATACTTGGTTAAAGACTCTTGTTGGTTTATAAAGTTAAAAGTGAACAACTACCAAAAAACTGAGCCTTTAACCTACCAAGTGTTGTTTCCTCTTTGGCCATCATGAGGAATGATGATTGTGGTAACACCAGGGGAAAGTATGGGTCCTGATAGCCTCCTGCATCAATGCCTCTGTGTTCATCATCATTTGTGTAGAGCTTAACAACAGTCTGTCTCAGATCACCAACCCACTCACTCACACAGCTACATTCCTGCTATTTTCAAGCACTCAGCTTCATTAACCTTTAAAAGGACTCCAATTGCAGGCCGCAACTGGGAAGTGATTATGCACTTTTTTCCTCTCTGTAATTAATAAAGGGAAGTCTTTAGAGTCTTACTCTCACACTTCCAAAGTAGATTCATTTCAGTTTTTCTTTCACTTTTTTTTCTACGAGGAAGAGCAATTCTTGCTTTCTCTAACCTGGGTAGAGATTTGGTCTGAGACTTCTCTCTGCCCTTACATGTGGGAGTGGGGATACTTTTACACTATTAACTGTAGAAATAAATGGCCAGTATGGCCACAGGTGATTTAGCAGATTATACAAGGCAATAAGACAGTTCTAAATAGATTTTCTCACTTTAAATAATATCTGTTGAAGTCTAATCCTATAGGAATAAACAGAGTTGACAGATAATGTATATACGATGTTCTACTGCACAAACCTATTGTTCACACACATAACTACATATTGGGTCTTTTGACAGTTGAAAAATCACATGAAGATATTTACTGTTTTAAAAGTTTTGTAAAATACACAATATCAAGGTACATTGAAATACTTTTAAAAAGTAATCCCACCATTAAAATTTTAAAATAAATTATACTGTAGAAGTGAGGGTCAGCACAAGAGTAAGTTTCACTGAAATGGAAATTTCAAAGATCTCTGCAATTAACCACTATTTATATATGAGCTCATTTGTCAAAGTGACTCACTAGATATTATAGACCAAGTACACTTTTCACAATGTATTCAACTGTGCAAGTGCTAATAACTCTGTCTCTCTTCCAGTAAATGTACAATCACATAAACAGGACTACTGACATCTAGGGCTGAGGAATGACCTCTGTATTTAAGAACAAATTATCTGCCCAGACCCAGTCTCCTTGCACAAAAGGCAGCAGAAATGATTCTGTTCTGCCAGTTGTCTTTGTGAGTTTCCCATGTGACTCCCAAAGCAAGCATAAAACTACAGTATCAGCATACCAACTCACTCCTCTGGAGTGAAGAAAAGAGCTAAAATGCATTATGTTCCGCTTCTCCTCAGGTAGAAGACAATCCCTATAGGTCTCCTATCTGTTAGTACACACATACCATCTACAAAAATGGGCCAGAAGTAGAGAGGATGTTAGCAGGAGCTGTATCTTCTCTTCATCAAGTAGAAGCTCATGTACATAGAATGTGACCAAGTATTTTATATCTTCTAAAATAAAAACAGTGGGAGAAGTTTTCTATTATCTCTTGTTCTCATTTTATTCATGACAAAAGATATTATTCAAAATCTAATTATTTACCCGCAGAGCTTTCTGACACTAATATCTTCTGATTACTATCTCCCAAAAACCTCAATTCTGATTCCTTTCAGAAGCCTCTGTCTGCTACTTCCTCCATCATCTTCTTCAGGACTCCAGCATTTAACAAGAGCTCCACAAAAATTAATTGCAATTGAAAATGGGCATGTGATTTCTAAATAAAATTCCTGTTAAATAATAACAGCTTGACTGTATTTAGTAAAGGGACTGAGAATGTGAAAATATTGAATTATAAGCAAATCTTTAAAGTGAAAGGGTGAAATGATGTCTCGAAAAAAGTTATATTATCTAACCTGGCCTGAATAATTTAAGACTGCTCTTTCTCACTGGTGTTTATGAAATGCTTCTGATGAAAATACAAGGCTTCTTCTGATGAAAATATTTTCTTTTGTAATTTAATTGTTGGGTTTTTAGTTTCACTAAAAATAAAATCTACATTATTTTTTTTCCACATACCAGCAACTGCCTGTACTTTTCCCTCTTCCAAAGACGCTACTTGTTGAGATCTTGCATTCTAATGAGCTTGTTTCTTATGTTGAGGTACAGTGGGATTCTGCTAGGTAGAATGTGAAACAAATGGACATGCTAGAAATTCACAGACATCAAAAAATAATTTTGTAATACTGAAAATATTTGAAACTGATTTTGCAACTTGAAAAATTTTCAACGGCATGAGACCACCAGAATGCACAGAAAAACCTAATTAACAACAATACAAAGAAAAATTAACAAGTCTCTTTTTTTCATTAATTATAAACATATTGAAAAGACTGACAATGGGAATTACACCTCTATTCCTGAGAAATTCGTTGGTCTTTAAGAAATAAAAATCAAACAAAATGAAATTACGCAGGCTCATTACCCATGTGAACTTTTACTCCTCAACTCCAAATAACTAGGTTTTTACCATAACTACTAAAAGTTAAGATCAATTTGCTTGCTTTGACAAAAAATCAATCCAATATAGTATTCTTTTCTAGGATATATCAAACTTAAACTAAGTTACAGTGTTCAGTTTAGCTCCCATAGAAAGAAATGGTAGAAAAACTTGCCCTGATGAAGTTAAGCCAGGACCAAGCCTGTAATTCTCATTTGAAATCCTTATAACTAGAACAAGGAAACCTGTNTTGGATAACAAGGAAACCTGTAAATAACTATTGAACTATAACCTATAACCTTGTCTTCAACTGCAGCTTGAGATTTTAAGTTTAAAAAAACAATTTAAGAAATATGAAGAGTATGGTATAGTGGTTGGGTTTTTTTCCCTAGGATGTTTACCTTTGCATTCAGAAACTGAAAGGTGATTTTCAAGACTAACAAAAACAAATCATATGAGTCCTGAAGCAAACTTCTTTGAAAGGAAATAAAGATACTTTTAATTGTTGCCTTTTCTAAAGAAGAGAGTTTTAGACCTTCTGGGGATCTACCTGAACAATCCACAGACAAGCAAATGACACTTGATTAATTTTGGCAACAGAATGGGAATACAGCATTATGTTACAGCATTTGAAACCACAGACTTGCTAGTTAGTAATAAGCAGGGGAATTATTCCTTCACTATTATTTTAATTATGACACAGATGTTTTATTGTTATCCAACAACATATCACAGTAAAGCAGCTTTAAGGCAACCAGCCACCAACAACGCCTTTAAGAAAGTAATTTGAATAAAACAAATAGTTTTTCTGTGAAAATAGCTTCTGTAATTACATCTTTCTTTTAGTTAATTTCATTTCTAAATGTCTCCACAAGAACTTCATACTATACAGTAGACTCATCAGACAGTTTTAATAAGATCATTCAAGCATTTCTTTATATGAAAAGTTCATTCAAAAGCATCAAAATTCTAAGCCAATAGCAAGATATTTATGACTAAGGCACACATTCAGGCATACTTCTACTTTTTGTATTTAGTCAGATTGCCAACTTCAGAGCAAATATATTCGTGCTGTCCTTGTATGTCACTTGCATTCAATCCCTGGAGTTAAACTAATTTGGCTAACATCCAGCTACAAATCATTTAGTTAAAATTATCATTCCCTTGGTGAATATTCATTGGATCAGAAAGGAAATATAAAATGAAGGACGATTATAAGCAACTTGCTGCTACTTGAGCTTTAACCTAACCTTGCTGTTATCCACAAATGACTGGTTATTTTCCTTCATGGGCAATAATCTGTGCACTATTAGTAATTAATACATAAATACATCCTATGTAAACAAAATGCCTACTGAATTGTACTTTGTAGGCCATACCCATTAATAGTTGTGAGTGAATTTTCAAAATAAATTCAGTAAAAATTCATTGAATTAATTTTAAAAACAATCAAAAAACTGAAAACACTGTGACTAACAAGAAGAAAGTAAGGAGGAATTAAGTCTCTCATAAAACTTCCAAGGAAAAGAAAAAATGTTTTTAGCAAATACTTTACGTAACCTATGAATAATAGCTATAAGTAAAAAACAGTGCCAGTGTACATTTCACCAAATTTAAGAGATCATCTTTAGCACACAAAAATACAGATATTCCTTTATTGGTTATATAGCTACTATTCATGGGTTGTTGGTTAAGTTGTGTTTTTTTAACTTTTTATTATTTTAATAACAGTGTATATTTTTGAAGGACTGAGGAAAATATATGTTTTGTTTTCAGTTTACACATCTAATTTATCATAATGAATTTAAGGTAGGTCTCTGTGCTGATCATGCTGGTAATTTTGCATTGAGGACTTAAAGGTAAAAGATAAAAAAAAATTCTAAGTCTTTCACAACAAGGTGATAATATTTCTGGATATATTTTCAAAGGCTTGTATTTAATATAGTGAAAATAAGTGAAAAAAGGAAATGGTGATATCTATGTGCAGCACCAACATCTTCATCAAAACTTATCAGTGATGACTCAAGAATTAACTTAATTTTATCAAGTAATTACATCTAGGTACTATTCCTCCCTTTCCCCTTCTCAGTATCTCCACCTCTTTTCCTTGCAAAAGAAGAGAAAAAGTCCTAAAGATCAGCTCCATAAGTGCTGTAAGATATCTAAAAAGGTTAGCAAAACGTGGAAAACAATAAGCATGACAGTGAATTCAGATCTTTGCCAAAGGAAGGTATTTTATGGGTTACAAAGGTGATAAGGATAAAACATATCTGTCAAAATTAACAAATCCAAGATGCTACGGCTCTTGCAGAATCAGGTTAATAAATTAAATCTCACAGTTTTGAACATTTTTGCCATTTTTGCAAGCCATTATTGGAAACAGAAATTGTGGATGGGACATTATTAAGTCCTACATCAGCAAATGACTGCAAGCAGAAACTTGATATATACTGAAAAATTTCCAGAAAGCATTAGGTTTGGCATTTGAAAATACTAACATTTTAGTTAGAAAATCAGACAGCTCATCCTTGTAATATTATTATGTTCAAGGGAACAAAGATGTTTTCCAAACTTGTTCTGTCATAAGCATTTCTAGCAATAAAAATCTACTTGGCTTGAGACTCAGCATTTATCATTATTATAGTTTTGTAAAGGAAGAATTACTGTGACTCTTTTCGTCTTGTTTTCCTCATTCATTATTTTTTCTTCCATTTGTGACTCTTTAGTGATTTTCATCATTAATACCATCCTTCTATATTAGCTATTACAATGTCATTTATTATCTGAACTGCTCACCACAATAAGTAAATACATCATTTCACAATGGCAGCATTTACCTACTCCAATTCTGATACAGGCTTATCATTTAATACTACACATTTCATATGATACAACTGTCAAATCACAAAGCATTCAAAAGTGGAAATCACACAGTTTACAAAGTGATTCTAGCAGTACTATTTAAGCTGTAGCCTTCATAAGGAGAGTCCAAATGTACTAAAATATATCTATTTATAACAATATTTTGTGTTTAACATTTTAACTTTGACTGTTATTTATAAATGTTTACACATTTAAATATATTTTTGTTAATTTCTCTGATGGTTAATTAAAGAAATGGAGTTGGTCACATCTCATTTAGGTTCAATAAGTTTGGTTTCATGTGTTACTGAGTCTTCAGTCTATTTATTTACGGAGAAATTACACTTTATTTCAGTATCTAAAATCTTCTTATCTAATCCTTCCATTCCAACTTCTGTGAATGAAGAGATATCTCATGTGGATACAGCCACCTGTCTTCTCCATATCACCTGCAGGGCTAGGAGATAGCTTAAGTGTCCATTTGAATGTCTGTCAGAGGTGGGACAGAAGTTAGATTATACTGATTTAAAACACACAAAAAATAAAATTTGTTTACATAGTTCAATTAAAATCCCATATTCTACTTAAATGCCTACCTTTCTGTTGATCAGAATTAAATTATTCTGCATGCACTACTGACAATATTATGACAAATGAAAATCTTCCATCTTATTCTCCACTATATCCTGATTGCTACATGTTTCTCAAGTTATATATTATTAAAAAGGATGAAAATTCAAAAATGGTAGCATTCATAAATATTTTGATACACAAATATGTTATAAGTCTTGCTCTTGCAGGGTTTTGCAAAGGTATCACAAATTAATACAAAAGAACACTTAATACTGACCAAAGGTAAAAATGCAATTATATAACCAGCAATATTGTAATTAGGTTTTCATTAAAATGAAGCAAACACTACATTTTATTTTCCAAACCTGAAATCGTCTTCTCCCTAACTTCCTCATGTATTTGCCATTTCATTGCTGATCCACTTCAGCTCTTCTCCAAATCCCCCACTTATGCAGAAAAAGTTTATTTTCTCAAAACACCACTTCTTCTCCAGTCATCCTGTTGCTGTGCCTTGTTTGCTTGCTTCAACACAAGGTCGTACAGCCCCTACATTACCTCCTTCATCCCCAAATAGCATAATGTTTGGCACTCTCCTTCAAAAATCTTCTTCTCCTTTAAAAATAATTTTTTTCTCTTCTTTATTTCTGTTAACTTCAAAAATTCACAGATTTAAAAACTCCCAACTGCACACTCAGCATTGCATGTCTCATTTGCTGCAACATCAGTTTCTCTGCCCTTAGCAAATGCAATCTTGTTCCACTCATACCCACTCAGAATGCTGCTACAAAAATGATTCTTCTAATTCGTCACTTAGATCATGTCAATATTGCCCCTGCTCTATTGCATCAAGCAAGTTATTGCTCTACATTTTATAGGTCCACAAAACAGATACAAGAACTATATGTTTTCAGTTTAGCATGTGTATACTATTAAAGGGGTATGGCTGGGCAGCATGGGAAAAAACTGCTGGGTTTTGTGGTCCTGGTCACTACGCACTGATTCAATCAGTCCCTGAAAGGAGATTTTTCTCTCCCTAAAAACAACTGGGTATGCCAGAAGAGAGAAACTTCTGGAGTGCTGGATGAGGTCCTTCTTGCAGCAGGTCTCTTACATACGGATCTCAGATATGAAAAATAGCAGGTGAAA
>VYZX01009059.1:53568-71091 GCA_013401335.1 Brachypteracias leptosomus | reverse complement strand
TCTTGACAAATTGCTTAAAAAATATTTTGAGAACAAAATAATGTTTGGGGGAATGTGCTGCTTATCAGTGGTTCAAAAGTAATTCTTAATGCTGAATAAGAATTTATTGCTCTTTGTTATGTATACATTATCAGCTTCTGGGAAGTAACCATACAGTTAAAAAACCAACAGAAACATTGTATCACATCACAATAACTATGAACAGAGAATTCATCCATTGAAACAGCATCACTTTAAAACTGAGGAGGATTTGCTCTTGAGCTGGTGTGATCTGGAACGTAAGATCACGGCCAAATTTCTGAGCTCCTAGTATGGAGCTATCCCAAGAAAAACTGTTAGAGATTAGTGACCATTTTGGACTGAAGCTTGAGACCACTTGTGCTTCAACAGTAGCAAAAAGAAGCTGCCTGCTTTTATCAGAAATTAGAAAATGTTCAGATTTGATTGCTTTATAACCAAAAAAATAAATTAAACAAAGTATAACAACTTGTTTTTGGCTGGAAACGTATTTTTTTTTTGCCAGTAAGAGTTTATGTCAATTGTTACATACTTGAACTACACTATTATTTATTTTTTTTTATAAATAAATAGTAACAGTAGCAGCACAGCTGTGAGAAAACACAGCAATGTTCTAACACCCCATGTGTGCTTCCATAAAAATGGACTATACTCTAAAAAGATTAAACAATTTAATTACAGACTGCTGGAAAATTTCTATGTTTATGAAATAAACTTGCAGTACCCATTTGGTATATCCCTACTGGTAGCAGAAAACCCCAGCTCCTGCTACTGTTCCTCATTGTATCGTTGCCAAAAAATATACTTCCCCCACCCCTTACACGCTCACTTAGTGTAACATTCTCCCCAACAGAAGAAAAGCCACTTTCACAGAAAGTTGTAATAAATTTTTGTATATAAGTGTAAATGTTGCAGACTGCTAAATAGCAAAAGTTCAGCTCCAGAAGCTAAAGAATATGAGGTTTGTGTGATTTGATAAGGCATGTTGAACTAAGTCGCAAAACAGATTTNCAGCCAAGCAGCACCACAAAGACGGCAATTACTTTCAAACCCAAGCACCCCGAAAGCATGCTTTTGCCTCTCTTCCACCTCAAAAGATGGCTTTAAAACTGGTTTTACAAAAGTAACAATATTAAACAAACAAAAACATTGCAAGACAAAAAATAAACCACTTAACAACAAAAAAGCCCCAACCCCAAATGTCCCGAAGTCTTTACTTGAAATCCCAACCCACAGAAGTGNCTGAATCCATTTAAATAGTTTGAAGACCAATGTAGAGCTCAGCCTTGTTCTGTATTTCATGTTGACTTCAGGGTTTATTATTCATTAGGATGATAAAACACTAAGGGTGATCCGTACAGAAGTGAACAATAATTAGGAAAAGCTGTATCTAGTAGTTTGGGGTTTTTTTAATGAATACATAAAAATACAGTGCAATGTCATCACTGGCAAAGAATAAATACTTCTGTGCTCTAAGACTGCATTTGAAGGCAGGGGAAGGTTTTTGGTTTATTTTGGTTAATACTTTTATGCTCATACTTTTTCTGGTGATAGTGTTTAAATCAAGCCCACAGACTAAAGTTAACCCCTGAATGTGTAAGGGAAATACTAGTTTAAGTCATTTATTGTCTAATGTTGATCTAAGCAGGTTTTCATAACATGTCAGTAAAAATACTGGGACTCATTTTTCAGTAGTAGTTTATCTGTTAGCGTTGTTGTGAGCATTGCTTTGACATCTGCATTAATTCCAGTGTTACACAGGGACACGGTGTCAAAAAAAATCTTAATAGCTCAATATTTTCACCTTAGTGTTTCTCATGCTGGATGGAAAGGGTTCATTGCTGGTCACCTTTCAAAGAAGACAAGTATTGATTCTGTTTTACAGGCTAACAGACAGTTGAAAAAAACCTCTCCTTTTGTTAAAAAGTTAAAGTAAAGAGATGCTTATGCTAAACTTCCTGTGCTGTGTGGTGTCAGAAATTCTGAGTATGATAATCCCACAGATAGAATTCTGTGATAGAATTAATCTGAATGTCATGATACTGAGTTTAAGTAACAGTAATATTTGCCTGTTGAACACAGGGGATGGAGGGCATGTTCATATTTGCGTATGTCTTTTAAATAACAGTGGCTCATTTGCATTTTGGGCATGTCATTTCACCGAAATTGGTCCAAAAAAGGACTCGATTTTGGCAATTCTCTTTCCAACTCTTCTTATTTCCTTCTTAGAACAAACTTCATTTTTGGTTGGCATTTTTATTACTTTATGGTGGATGAAACCTGAGATGCTGAAAACAAAGTCTGACTTCATTTTACTTCTCAAAGCACTGCTGTTGTCCAGCTATGGAAAGCTTTTGGTAATTCCAGCTGTTATTTGGGAACATGACTACACGCCTTTGTGCCTTGCATTTATAAAAGTGTTTGTCTTGATATCAAACTTTCAGGCAATCAGAGGTACACTTTTGCTTTTTTATTACTACATTAGAATGTGTATGAGAGAATGCAGCTGCTACAGAAGTTATTATTATTGTTGTTATATTTTTAATCTGTATCAGATACATGACTGAAATAGCTTTATCTAAGGACTTCAGCAGATGCTGGACATGCAGATTCAACCCCAGTAACAAAAGGTCTGTAATTATTATGAAGAGCCTCAACCAAATTATGAGAGCAACTATAGCCCCAATTTAAGAAGGCATTTGAACACATACAATGTCTTCATATTTTGGAGACCTATTGACTTCAACAGGGCCTTCAGCACAGTTAAATCTTAACCCAAATGTGCTTTCTGAAATCAGTTTAATATGAAATGAAACCATTTTCCCACATAGTTACTTTGTTTAACTGAAATACTCAGGAGTAGTAGGAATAACAGTAAATCTCCTAAAACCACACAGCTCTACAAGGTCTTATTAAAATGAAAACCTTAATTATGGCATGCAGTAAATCTTTGTGCACTTCTCCCTGTATATTTCTAAGCCTGTGCAATGAACTAGAATCATTACCAATATGTATGATAAAAAGTGATGTCTTTCTCCATTATCCTCTCTGTTCCTAAAGAAAGCAAAGGATGTGGCTGTTGTCCGAATTATAAACAATTCTTCTAGACTTATCAGAACAGAGCTCTAGGAACAACCATGGCAGACTCAGTTACTTCTCTGCCCATGCGTTTGGGCGGGCAATTTTAACAGATGTGAGACCTGATACACACATTGCATGGTACTGAAGATATAGAGAAGGGAATTTAAGTACTATTGCAGTTTTCTTTACCTGTCTTCAGATATTTCCTACTCAAATTCATTTCACACCACTCCATCACCAACATGTTTTTATATACTGATGAAGTCTATTCAAGAGAACAAGTATCATAAACAGACCAAATGCAACGCTTTATATCAGTATTCCATTAATTTTCAAATCGAATCATAAATAGTTAGAAAACATCCTCTGTAGAATCCCTCTCTGATCTACAGTCAGGATTTGGCTTTGTTTCCATGGCATATATGTAATATATATAATATACATAATAGTTTAACATCAAGAACTGATAATAGAATTTAAAGAAAATTGTGCAAATTCAGTTACCTTCATCACAAATTGGAAAATATGATGTAATGTAATAACTATTTTTGATTTTGAAAAAAGCTAAAGCATGAGTAATCATTAGTGTATGCAGTGAATTAAACTACTGCTAATTATTAGTCTGTAATTCAGTTAGCAATAATAAAGGCTACTGGGTAATTATTGTTTCCAGAAGAAAAATGTGCATTATTCTGAAGTTAACTATTGCAATAAAGCAGTAATCACTGTTTTCTGAATGTATTTTTCCCAGAGAACGCTAGTTTTCATACTATAAGCCACGTAGCTTAAACTTGGAAAGCAATTAACCTGAAGAGAGGCTTAAGTTGTTTTCCTATAAAAAGCTGCAAAAAACTGTACCTGTCACTGAACCTCTGAAGGAAGAGGGAAAGTGGGAAGAAGGATCTAACCTAGCATTATTCTCCAAAATGTCAAATACTCTTAAGGTATATTTTAACATTCTTCACCAAAAGCCTTGTCAGTTTTGAGTGAAATTCAGATCTGGGAGTACCTGGCATGAATGAAATAACTTACTAGCAATGTCTTGATAACACACAGGAAATGCTTCTTCTCTGGACTTTCCAGTTGCTGAAGCTCACTTACTAATTCCGTGGCCAGAAAGTGAGAAAAATAACTACTTCTGACTTCAAACCTTCCAAATCACCACTTGCTCTTTTAAATGATATCTGCCTCCTTTTGTCTTCATAAACACTATTTGCATAGGAGATCTCTTTTAAGTGTTAGGTCTTAAAATAAAGTTCTTACTGCTTTCCAGGAATCTCTTGTCATTCCATAGTTATCCAGGAATATCTACTATATATCTATGTAGCAATCCATCAAAAATCCCATAATTTATTCAGATTTTTTTCCCCATGATGGGGTAAGATGTGGAGGGAAATGCAGTGACAAAGGATGAGGAGAAGGCTGAGGTACTTGATGTCTTCTTTGCCTCAGTCTTTAATAGCAAGACCAGTTGTTCTCTGAGTGCCCAGTTCCCTGAGCTGGATGATGGGGATGCGGAGCAGAAGGAAGCCCCCATAATCCAAAAGGACATTATCAGTGACCTAGTACATCACTTAGGTACACACAAGTCTATGGGGCTAGATGGGACACACTCAAGGGTACTGAGAGAGCTGACAGAAGTCCTCACCAAGCCACTTTCCACCATTTATCAGCAGTCCTGGCTAACTGGGGAAGTCCTAGTTGAGTGGAAGTTAGCAAATGTGACACCCATCTACCAGAAGGGCTGAAAGGAGGATCTGGGGAACTACAGACCTGTCAGTCTGACCTCTATGCTGGGGAAGGTTACAGAGCAGATCATCTTGAGCATCATCACATGGCACGTACAGGACAACTAGGTGATCAGTCCCAGTCAGCATGAGTTTGTGAAAGGCAGGTCTTGCTTGACTAATCTCATCTCCTTCAATGACAAGGTGACCCACTCAGTGGATGAAGGAAAGGCTGTGGATGTTGTCTATCTAGACTTCAGTAGAGCTTTTGACACTGTTTCCTACAGCATTCTCCTGGAGAAACTAGCTGCTCATGGACTGGATGGGCATACACTCTACTGGGTAAAACACTGGCTGGGTGGCCAAACCCAAAGAATGGTGTGAATGGAGTTAAATCCAGTTGGCAGCCAGTCAGTGGTGTTCCCCAGAGCTCAGTACAGGGGCTTGTTCTCTTCAATATCTTTATCAATGATCTGGATGAGGGGATCAAGGACACTGTCAGTAAGTTTGCAGATGACACCTAATTAGGTGGGAGAGTTGATCTGCTTGAGGGTAGGCAGTCTTTACAGAGGAATCTGGACAGGCTGGATCAATGGGCTAAGGCTGGTGCTATGAGGTTCAACAAGGCCAAGTGACGGGTTCTGCACTTGGGTCACAACAACCTCTTGCAATGTTACAGGCTTGGGGAAGAGTGGCTGGAAAGCTGCGTGGTGGAAAAGGACCTGGGGGTACTGGAAGGCAGCCAGCTGAATATGAACCAGCGTGTTTCCAGATGGCCAAGAAGTCCATTAACATCCTGGGATGTACCAGAAATAATAGCATGGCCAGCAGGAGTAGGGAAGTGATTGTGCCCCTGTACTTGGCACTGGTGAGGCTGCATGTCCTGTGTTAATTTTTGGGTCCCTCACTACAAGAAGGACATTGAGGTGCTGGAGTGTGTCCAAAGAAGGGCAACAAAGCTGGTGAAGGGTCTAGAGAACAAGTCTTATGAGGACCAGCTCAGGGAACTGAGGTTGTTTAGACTGAAGAAAAGGAGGCTCAGGGTGAGACCTCCTCAGTCTCTACAACTACCTGAAAGGAGGTTGTAGGGAGGTGAGGGTTGGTCTGTTCCCAAGTAACAAGTGATAGGACAAGAAGAAATGGCCTCAGTTGCACCAGGGGAGATTTAAACTAGATATTAGGAAAAAATTATTTACAGAAAGGGTTGTCAAGAACTGGAACAGGCTGCCTAGGGAAGTGATGGAGTCACCATCCCTGGAGGTATTCTAAAGATGTGTAGATGTGGTGCTGAGGGTCATGGTTTAGTGGTGGACTTGACAGTGTTAGGTTAACGGCTGGACTTGAAGATCTTAAAGGTCCTTTCCCAACCTAAATGATTCTTTGATACTTGATGCATTTAAAATTATGGACAGAATAAGCAATAAAAAATTCAGACTTAAATAACAGCTGTTACTTAAGAGAATTCATCAACTAGTACTCCTTTTTTCATGCTTTAATTACAATTCAGGCTAGACAAAAAAAAAAATAAAATACAGAAACTAGTCAGATTCAAATAGGAATTAATAAATTTAGTCACATTTTAAATCAACTGGAGGAAACCTTATAAAGTCTCTAACTTTTTACTGCTTCTTGTTTTTTTCCAGAAATAGCTTTTCTTCTAATAGGAAATAATTCTGCCTGATTTGTAACTACAATGGAAAGTTAATTTGCAAATACAACTATCATACTAAAAATTTTGCTACCAAGAGACCATAATACATCTGTAGATAATTATTTAGCACACATTTTACTGCATCTTAATGCTTTAGTGAGTTAGGAATGGTGAAGAATTTATTTTTTAATAGATGGCTATTTTTAGTGATCTATGTCAAGCTTAATTAAGAATGTATCCAGCTATCATTTTACCTCATACATATTAATTTGTTAGAATAAACCAACCAACTTTATGCTAAGCAGCACCTTTCCATACATGCACAGGTAACCCAAATGCCCTTTCTACAATCCTCTGACTCAAGTAATATATTAGAGTTTCAGATCAGATGTTTAAACATTAAACATGCTTAAGATAAAACCAACCTCTAATTAAACAAACTCTTTGACACTTTATTTCTACTAACTCTCCACCTGTGATAACTCTTTCAATATAATGCCTTCTTCAGATACAGAATATAGTTTATTTGAACTCTGAAAGAAGGTGTAACATGGAGGACATTGTTAATATTATTATTTGCTGTGTTTTCTTTTGAGAGTTGCATAAGTTTATTAAATAAATATGGCTTTAAAAGCTGAAAAAAAAAAATCTAATTACAGCATACTGTGCTGATTACTAGTAATTGCATTACCACTTTCTTGTGCTGATAAATGCATGACCGAGTTTTGTCTGTGGACACCTTTATCTGCAATGGTTATCTCTCACTTCTGTGAGCAGAGAAAAGTTAAAATTCCTTCTAATGTAAAGCTTCCAGGTATCATGAAAATACCTTACCTTTCAACTATGCTAGTTATATTTGTAGTTAGAAATCAGTGTCCAATAAAATACATATACTGTTGCTTGATCACAACAACAATACATCTTTAAGTAAAGGGATGACAAGAATTGGTTTGCACTGGTAAATAATCATTAGCAAGTAAGATCATGGAACAGCTTTACAGAAAGGATCAAACGACACAAATTTAAGGGCTTCAAAGAGGAAACAATATGGCTATTTAAAACCGTGAAGATCCTTCCTTTTTGATGTAGGTGAAGCTAACTTAGCTGTTTGACTCAGACACTTAAGTAGAAATTAAAAGTGTTTTGTGCCCCATTCAGCTTTGCCAAGTACGAACAAGTTAATACTACATATATTAGAAGTGAAGAGATTCGTTCTTGGAAAATGTTTCTCTTGTAAGTTAAGATACAAAATGGGAAAGAAGGTCCTGTACTTAAGCCACTTTGAAACACAGCCACTAGTAAACCTATAACTGGTAAAAAATCTCTGACAAAAATAACAGTAACACCACATGTGACGTCCAATATGAGCTCTACACCACAAAGACTGCAGAAAGTTTGTGGGGTCATCTCTTTTAAAATTAGAATTCAGATTTATCTAGATAAGCAAAAAAGTTTAACATATTCTGGAATTAGTAGCTCAGACTGCTATCGGATCCACTCTATAGACTTGTCTCTTACTGTCAAATGTCTTTTTGTGAGACAGTACATGGTAAAACACTCCTGTGATCCAGATGACTTTTGCCAGAACACACAGATAAATTCCAGTGATGATTTGTACAAAAAGCGAGCAAAGTTGTACTAGAGAATTCTGTGCACAAATGCCTTGGAAGAAAAGCTGATTGAACCTGCCTACAGAAAGCAGCGTAGGGCTTTTCCTGTGCTTTTTGCTCTGCATTAAATTCGGCTGAGGGAGACCCATCACCATCCCCAGCAACGGTAACTCCTTCTGAGGTGAGGCATCTATACTGGACTGGAAAGGAAATACAGAATGAAACTTGAGCATCTCCCTTTTCCAAAAAGAAAATGTAAGCAGGGTTGAAGAAGGGGGAAAGGAGAGACAGAGGGAGAGAGAGATCATGGCAAATACCAGATTGAATTCCCCCTGGCTCTGCTTCTTAATTAGTGGAAGGCTAAGTGGAATATGAACAGATGGGAAACGAGCCACTCCTCACTTAGCACAGATCTATGAGCCACAAAGCCAGAACGGGGAGGACATCCTTCAGATATAGACAAAAAAATGCCAGACTCTTACCCTCCAAAAGATACAGGTTTGATGATCTAACAACCCTTTTACCATCACTTACTGCTACTACACAGCACTTCCACATCATGTCAGGAACCAGTGTAGTATGTATCCAGCTGTACGATGTTGGAGCACTAGTCTTAGTAAGTTAATAAAAATCACCTGCTCATACTATAGTGTTAGTGAACACAAAACTCAAAGAAAAAAAGGTGACACCACCCTGTCCCCTTCAGATTTTTCCAGACTTCTCCAACTCTGCCACGGTGTGCCTCGGTCTTCTGGCTGCCAATTAAAACATCTGTCAGCCACACTTCCCCTGTTCCACTTAACAGCTTCAGTTAGCAACTGACTGCAAGTCTCCTGCTCCGAGTGTGCATGTTCTGCCAATTCCCCATTCGCTTCTCATTTGTGAAGTTTTAATCTTGTGCCTGCTGGTTTTTTGGTCTCAGGAGAAAGAAAAGGTTTTGTACTTTAAAGTGTGAATACTTTTATGAGGTCACTTAAAGAGTACACTAAATTACTTGTGTAATTACTTATACAACTGAAGACACATTTAACATGCCAAGCTCAGAGATACCTCTACTAGATAAATTTCTCTTTCACTTACTTTCCCCTCTCTTCGAAATAAGTTTTCCTCTGAGAAATCACTGGCTGGAAGTCTAAGTGTCCTTACATAAATCAATATAAAAAATACCACCTATACCGCACTGAGTAGCAGGAAAAGAGAAATATTAATTTGATCTTCAGTGGTGAGAGGCTACAAATCACCAAGAATTTGTATCACAGAATTAATTTCTGGCAAAATAATAAAACCACAACTTTAAATATAAATGGGTAAAAGCTGCACCAATTACTCGTATTTCCAATGAAGAGCTACGGATGTTGTCTATCTTGACTTCCGTAAGGCCTTTGACTCAGTCCTTCTCTCTAAATTGGAGATATATGGTTTTGGTGGGTGGACTGTTCAGTGAATAAGGAGTTGGTTGGATAGTTGCATCTGGAAGGTAAGTGGTTAACGGCTCAATACCCAGATGGACATCCATGACAAATGGTGTCCCTCAGAGGTCTGTACTGGGACCAGTGCTGTTTAATCTCTTCATCAATGACACAGCGTGATTGAGTGCAACCTAAGCAAGTTTGCAGATGACACCAATCCAAGTGATGGGTTTGACATGCCTGAAGGAAGTGGGCCCGTGTGAAGCTCATGAGGTTCAAAAAGGCCAAGTGCAATGTCCTGCACTTGGGTCAGGGCAAGCCTTGATATCAATACTGGCTGGGGGATGATGGGATTGAGAGCAGCCCTGTGGAGAAGGACCTAGTGATATTGGGAGATGAAAAGCTGGACATGAGCCGGCAATGTGTGCTCTCAGCCTAGAAGGCCAACTGTATCCTGGGCTGCACCAAAAGAAGTGTGGCCAGCAGGACAAGGGAGGTGATTCTGCCCCTTCACTCTGGTGAGATCCCTGGAGTACTGTGTTCGGCCCAAGAGTCCTCAGCACAAGGACATGAACCTGCTTGAGCAGGTCCCGGGGAGGGCCACAAAAATGATTAGAGGACAGGAACACCTCTCCTGTGAAGAAAGGCTGAAAAAGTTGCGCGTTTCAGCATAGAGAAGAGAAAGTTCCGGGGAGACAATATTGCAGCCTTCCACTATTTAAAGGGGGCCTATAAGAAAGATGAGGACAGTCTTTTTAGCAGGGCCTGTTGAGACAGGACAAGGAATAATGGTTTTAAACTAAACGAGGGGAGATTTAGACTAGATATAAGGAAGAAATCTTTAACAATGAGGGTGGTGAAACACTGGAACACAGGTTACCCAGAAGGGTGGTAGATGCTCCATGCCTGGGAATGTTTAAGATCAGGTTGGATGGGGCTCTGAGCAACCTCATCTAAAGATGTCCCTGCTCACTGGAGGGTGGGTTGGATTAGATGACCTTTAACGGTCCCGTCTAACCCAAACCATTCTATGATTTCCGAATGAATTCTTGATACAAAAGGTTAATCATCACAGCTAAATTACACATCCTAATTTCACCCAAGAACAGCATATTCTTTAGCAAATTAACTGAAATGTTATTTAGTTTTACTACAGACCTACTCTCTTCCCTCAGCATCTCTTTACCAAACTCTCAGCAATCTGCACAAGAGTTTTACTTCCTAGAGCAAATATACACTAGGTAAGGAAAAAGGTTTTTTTCACAGATGCCCTTAGGACCTGATCCATCTGATTTTTTTGAAGTTCACAGGAGCTTTTCTGGAGCCTTCAACATAATTTCATAAACTAGAATCCAACACAACTGCTACCCCTCAGAAGTCATTTCATTTCACCCAGGCATTCCTAAGCTGAACTCCAATTTCTGCTTTTGGTCAAGGTACAACTTCCAGAAAGACAGTCTTTTTTTTTCCAACTTCAAAAGACAAAGATTTGCCCCTGTAGTTTTTATAGCATATAATCACTTGTGCTGCTGAAAAGGTGAGTCCCATTTTGAATTTGAATTATTTCCTTTTAAGAGCTTTTTTTGGTCTTATTTCATACCTTCCAATTTATCCACCCAAGGGTGCTGTTACTTCTTCTAGTCAGGAGCTCAAACTAGTGCAGAATTCTTGTCCTCTTTGACCTCGTTTCTTCTCAGAGCTACTATCTCCCTGAACACAGCCTTTACCTCTGTAGTTCTGCACTCCTTTTAATCCATATAACTATTCATTTGACTGTATTAAAAGGTATCTCATTTGGACAGGCTCAGAAAACCAGGCGACCAAAGTGTTTTTTGTAGGAAATCTTTGTCTTTATCTCATTTTGTCATTTGGACGGATTTTGGATCTTCTCCAAGTTTTCACTACATTAAATGTCAATTGTTCATTGACAATTAAATTGATTGTTGTCATTTAATCATCTTATTTCTGTAATTTTTATGTTTTATATAAAGCTTCACAATAAATGCCATTTTAGAAATCGGTCAAAAAATATCAAGTCAAATACTTTGTAAGAGGCATCCTTAAGAGAGAAGCCAGCTAAAACATTACCTAATGCTTTATCCTTTGGTAGTCTATTTTTACCTTGTGCATAGGTCAATAAAAATAGCTGTCTTTTAGCAACTAAGTAAGAGGAATGATATTATTGATAATGCTAGTTATGCCAACACCAGATATATATATATAAAAAAAAAGTAAACTGTTTTCCAAAGAGACTTCAGTTGTTGCTAAGAGCAACAAGTTAAGCTGTTTTGAGCTATTTTGTCCAACATAAACCATTTCTGTGATGAAAACACACGAGGCAGAGCCACTAAAGCACAGGAAAAGCTTGTCCCCTCACTCCCTCCATAATTACAAGCTGTATTTATAACCGGCAAAGTATTGCCTTCCTTTTCAAAGACGAATTGCTGGCGAGGCTCTTCCTCCTCTTCCCACTTCGCTTAAAACGTTCACAGCATGGATATTTATCTCCACAGTGGGAGGCCAAGGATTAGCCACAGCCTCCAAGAGGGTGGAGAGATTTAAAGGTCAATTTAATTAGCTCATTCTAATCTCTTACATGTCTAATGTAAATGTCATTGTTTTTTAACTGCTACTTTAGCAGACAAGATTATATTTTAGAAAGTTTGAACATGTGATGGATGTAACACAAATAATTCATGTAACTAATCTAAAAAGGGAGCCTAAAAAAATTGACATTAACTCAGTTTTTGCTAAAAAGAGAAAAAGGGCAATAGGAAAATTCTGGTGATAAAAGCATGGAGAGCTTTAGGAGAACAGTAGTCTCTCAAACTGACTAGCTTTACAGCTTCTCATTGATTTGAATCTTTCCCATTTTGTGATGTCTGGACAAAGGCAAACAACAGTTTCTGGTACTGTGATCTCATCTGAAAGTCGTGGAACGCTAAAACGAGCTTCACAAGCCCAATGTACCCTAAAGACAAATCAGATCACATCCCAGGCTATTTAAGACTGCCTCTGGGCAAGCTCTGCATGAATGAATAGGCAAAAACAAGTGCACAGATGATGCTCTGTGATGACTGAAATCATAGGTCAGTGGAAAAGCCTGGCAGTGGTTCATCACTGTTAGGGAATTACATACACACAGTCTGGCTGTTCTTCTGTGACAGCACTTACAGTGGTGCTGCTTGGCTTATGCACAGCTTCTCGTGAAGACAAGCTTACAGCTCCCCTGTGGTGGGCTGACTGCCTGGACACCAGGTGCCCACCAAAGCTGCTCTATCACTGCCCTCCTCAGCTGGACAGGGGAGAGAAAATGTAACAAAAGGCTCCTGGGTTGAGATAAGGACAGGGAGAGATTGCTCACTAACTACAATTACAGACAAAACAGATTCTACTTGGGGAAATTAATTTATTAACAATCAAATCACAGTAGGGCAATGCAAAACAAAACCTAAATCTTAAAACACCTTCCCCTCACCTGTCCCTTCTTCCTAGGCTTAACTTTATTCCTGATTTCTCTACCTCTTCCCCACCCAGTGGTGCAGTGGGATGAGGAATGGGGGTTGTGGTCAGTTCATCACTTGCTTCTGCTGCTCCTTCCTCCTCAGGGGGAGAATTCCTTGTTCCCCTGCTCCAGTGTGGGGTTCCTCCCATGGGAGACAGTCCTCCACAAACCTCTCCAACATGAGTCCTTCCCACTGGCTGTAATGCTCCAGCATGGGTCCCTTCTCATAGAAGCCACTACCAAAACCTTGCCATGTAACCCAAATACATCCCCCCAATCTTTTTTCATTTTTATAAGACCTAAGGAATTATAGGTATGAATGAATTAGATCTGGATTAGTGATTAAGAAGCATAATGGAGAGTTCCAGTGTCATACAACTGGACATAGATTTTCCAAGTTTTTTTGCTGCAGCCCAGTTCTGGAATGGTATTTGGAACAGTGTTTTGCCAGCGATTTCTAGAGAGAAGAAAGGCAAAGTGCTACTGTTTTAATGTTAACAACAGACACATCAAAGTCAGAGATGTCTGTCTTTGTCATAAGGGGACGGGTAGAGAAAGCTTTTGGGTTTACTTTGTATGTGGGCACTGTGCATTCTACCATTGCCACTGAGCAGGTTCACGACTGGAAACACCGATGAGGAAACACGATCATGAAACGCTAACCTCCAACACTGACAGGTCTGGCATGTAGCAAAGCATACCTGACTGATAACACATGCTACAAGCACATTCAGTGGTATGACCTCCCCATTCCTTTGGCAGCTGTATGGACAATATTGCATGATGATTTTCTGTCAGGTCAAAAGCAGGGCTCTCAAAAGACCTATGGTGAATGTCATGGCCCCTCCAAAAGATGAAAACAGGACACCACTGTTTCTGGGGTGCAGCCACGAGGAATATTGTTGCTTCTATGATCTTGCTACAACGTGGATGTACACACTCTGAACACCTATGAACATTTATAAGCAAATAGTATTCAGTGATTACTGTGGTGAAAGGTAAGAAAAACTTTTGACAGAGAAAGGCAAAACACCAGTTTTTAATTTTTTTACAGCGAGTTATCCTTCCGGGAAAAAAGTTATGGGTTCCTTGACTTCGTCAAATGAGTTTAATGAATAAAACATGTGATTCTTTCCTAAATAAAGTTATCCTATTGAGACTGGAGGTTGGGATTTGGAGCTGTCAGCTTAAGGCACGCACTTGCTTTAGAAAGAGTTAGGGCTCTTTTTCTGGAAGCTGGCTCAACATTGTACTACTACTATTGCTTATGCCCATGTCACACAAGATGTCAGTAGTTTTGGACACTTTGCTGTCAATGTCCATTTGGGATCCACAAGCTGTATACTCTGCTACAGGAACATCACCTGGCAGATGAGCTCAAGAACTTTTCATGCACTGACAGACTTACCATGCTAAAATTACCAGCACAGGAATTTTATTTTCAGGACAGTTCTTGCTTCCAGGATTTTTTTATGCATTCTATTAAACGTTCAATGAAAGTAAAATATGTTAGGAAGAAGATCCAACTCCTAACATAGTTGTTGCTGACATTTATTGCTCCACACCAGACACCTCGTTGTCTGTACTTTGATGCTAGAGGTGGCTTGTTCCTTCCCAAACCAAAGGCCAATAAATGGAGGCATGAATTTCAGTGCAGAAGTACCAGCAGAGAGCTCTGATTAATATTTTGCTGAAGAAACATATAATCTCAGATTGCAAAATAGTTTTTAAGATCTTAATATGATGTTTTAGGATTGGATATGTTACACAAAATGGGCAAAAATATTCATAATTCAAGGATTTTAGTGATCTGAAGTTTAGATACTTGAAAATTATATTAAAGGCTGACTTCTGAACCTAGAATGTGCATTAGTTTCCTCATGTCATATTACAGTCTAGATTACAAATCCTTCTGTATAGAAAGCTACGAGAGATTGAAATGCAAGGAGACACACATATCAGAAGTGAAAGATACTGTGTTCATATGTTTTGCTATCAAGAAAAATGCTTAAAAGCAGGAATTGTCAACTTTCATATGCAAAAATGCAGAGAAATAATAAGCATCTCTAAATTAAAAAGAACTTATAGACCATCTGCTAAAAGTTCTTCATGAATTCCTTCTCCTCTTCAGAGAACCTCTACGAACTGCTCCTTCAGACAAACAAAGTCAGATCTGAGCATGTCTCCTGTTACATCAAGTACTCAAACTTTAAGAGAACTCAGTTATGCTCTCCCCTGTCCCCAGGTTCATTAGGTACACTGGGACATTAGTGCCCTCTGGTATGAGAAATTGTATTTTATTGGGTAAGAACCCAGTTTTCCTCTTTTGCCTAGCAGAATCCAGATGTAGGATGAATCAATAACTTTAAGCAAGAACAGATGTGTTGGAGCATAGTAAAGTAAGCTTCCCTCTCCAGAGCAATGGCAGCAGAAGCATTTGTAATTGTTGTAGGGTCTATTTTTCTAGAGTTTGTTGGGGGGGTCTTTAAGCTAGCTGCTTGCCTCTTCGTTTCTTATAACTTTGCAGTCCTACAGTTCTTCTGACAAAATTGTACTCTTGGATTTTGTAAGATAAATTAGTTTGAGCTGCCGAGAAACTCCCAAAGTTACAACAGCTACCACATGTTTGGGGAAAAAAAAGAGGCCTTTCTGTAGAATAACCTTTGCAAAACCAATGGCTAAAGCTGAAGAGGAATGCAGAAATTAAAAATTAATATAGGACTTGAGTGAGGGATTTACTTTATAACACTATTTTCAATTTTTTTCTTTTCTGCTAGGAATGGTTAATGCTTTCATGTATTTTCCTGTCAATGTTAGGAGGATCTTAAGAGTTAAGGATTCTTTTTCGATGAAGTAAGAAGACACTAACAAAAATACAAGATTAAGTTAATTTACCCTATCAAGGAAAAATCTGTCATTATTTAATGCTCTGGTTTGTGGAATAACTTTGACACTTTCAAAAATTATCTTCAATCTGAGATCCATATGTACTTACTTGTATCATCCAGCAGCACAAAGCAAAACAATTAACTCTTTCCCTTTGATAATTTATAGTCTATGTAAGTGATTCAGATGGTTTTAAAGTTTTTCCATTATTCAAATACAATTTTGATTCATACTGACTACTCACCACTTGTATACTCCTTTCTAAGAAAAATCAGCCATTTTTAAATTTGATGCAATAAATACCTTAAGAATATGTGATCAAAGTCTAATAAAATATTTTTTTTTGCATAAGAACAAAGTTTCTTAACCTAAATAGAAGACTTAATTTGTCACAACAAGTTCCTACAGGCAACTTTTGAATAAAACCCGAGGTTTATCTGACTTCATACTGTATTTTCCACATAGCTGCCCATAATAAAGAATGAATCACTGAAAAACCCCACTCAGTATTAGCAACCACACGTCTCTCCAAAACACTTTAATCCTAACCAAAATGTCTCTCAGAGATGCCCAACGCTATGAAAGACAGATAGATGTAGGGCAGATTACCAAAGATGACTCAAAAAAAGGAGTTTGTTTTCACTATGTGAAGGGAGGGAGTCCATTAAAGGAACTGTAATGGCCATTACTAGAAATGGCTTCCTGTAAGGCATGAACCATATACAATTTAAGGAATTCTGACTCTGAATGTCAAGACTACTTGAAGGAAAAACCTGTACTTCATAAGATTTAAATCTCTCTTCAGGGATAAGCAATCTCTGTAAGAGAAGATCCCTGTATTAACCATTCCATATGTGAACTAAGCCTATGTGTTAAGCAGTCCACGGAATTATGGTACAAAGTGAGTAACACAATGTCAAGAATTAAAATAGCATACACTACAAAATTCTTCTCACGAGGTAGGGTTCTTTTTAGTCGTTCTTTATGAGAAAGCACTATCTGCCCTCTGGAAAAATTCATCAAGGATATCTGCAGAACATTCCAAAACCAAAAACACTTAAAATGAATGTTCTTCCTGATTTAAACTGATGTGCCTGACTAATGAACAAGGTAATTGGGTTTATTTATCTAAACCAATCCTGTCTTGGTCAATAATGGGAACGACATTGTTCACAATTGATCAGGACTCCCTTCCTGAAAATCATTGTATAAGGAAAACTATCCAGAGAAAGTTATTTGCTATCTCTTCCATAAGCTTTCCCTCAGTTCAATATTACGCAGGTTTTTTCCAATTCATCATGTTTGGCTCTGAGTGTTTTTTTTAACAATATTGGTTATTTTAACCAACACTCACTGGGACAATTTCTTTGTAGATAAACTTTATCTGAAAGAAAAGTATGTACACTGAGCCCCCCTTTGTCAAATTAGATTCCTTTTTTAAATCACAGAGAACGTAACATTAAAATGAAAGCAACTTCTACTTTAATAGGGATAATACCTATCTTACAAATGCAGTGACTTGAATTTTTATAAAAATAATTGAATTTTGAAACTGTGTTCAAAATGTTTGCTACTGTAAGCATTTAAAGGAAATAATTATCAGAACAGTCCATCAGAGTAAGAATTCAGAGCAATA
>VYZX01009059.1:4522-39984 GCA_013401335.1 Brachypteracias leptosomus | reverse complement strand
ACTTTGAGTCTTTAGGATCATTTAAATTTGAAAGTATATGGAGAGGAAAAAAAACCCCAAACCAACACAAAAGCCCATCTACCTGCCAGAATAATAGGCATTGAAGTTTTACATGTCTCAAAACATCTACCAGTAATTACTAGAGTAACTTCATGTTTTTACAGTTCAGGAGATATCTGTCATTAGACTGTTGGCTTTTAATGAAATTCAATAATATAATGCTAGAAAAGTGGACCAAATTGAAGCAAATGTTTTTCAAATTGCTTTAATATAGAAAGACATACTTTTCCCAAAATACTAAAAATGTCTGAAATGTTTTGCAAAAATATTAAATACACTTCCTGGAATCAGAAATTCAGAGAAATGAACACATCAATTACAGCTTATAAGCTTCTTGCCAAAAAGTGGCAAAACTTTTCTGAAGTCTTACGATCTGCTTCTGCCTTTGCATTAGAAAAAAATAAAAGTAAATAAAATTTGCAGCAAACCCCAGATGTTTTCATGATACTTTTTAGTTGCTGTTTTCAGTAGTAGAAGGATATCTTTGGGGAGGAAGGTCTGTAGTACATGTGTCCATGTGGAAAACAGGATATTGTGACATACCCGAGAATGTTCCATACCGGATATTGTGACATACCAATTATAGTCCCAAAACAGAGGAAAAAAAGGGTTTTGAAGAGCACTTCTTTCTTGGTGTTTATCTTTAAATCCGGAATATCAGGGCCCAAAAATCCAAACGAAGGATTTTATAGCTTGGTTATCACTCTTGTTTAGAAAGTTTGGAGTGACAGTGCTTAAAGGACCTACAACAAAAGCACCAAAATCAGATTCCCTTTACAAATGTTTTGATGGAGGGTTTTAAGTCTTTCAAGTCTCTTGGACATTTGCACAGTATAGAAAATCCAGAACATCTGCTGTATACTGTCAGACAAGTGTAAAGCCACATTTCTACAGATTTGGTTAAACTTCCCATGAATCTGCTCACACCTTTCAATGTGCCAAATGAACTTCATAATGTGCCAAATAATCAAAGACCAAATATAAATTAAGCAGCTCTGCTATAATGCCTGTCATGATAATCCCCCACTCTCCTAAAAAGTTAGGACAAATTCAATAGTATGTTCAAAGGTGTATAAAGTGTACATTAATGAAAAAAACCCAAACCAGTAATAGAGAGGTGACTTATTTGTAGTGGAGATTTTTGACATGCAAAACAGTTTGAGTAGCAAACTGCATATAAGAAAGTGCAGTCTTGGTCCAAAAGGAAATTGTAAAGCAATGAAAGTCCAGATTAGGATGAGTTGTGATGCACACAATACAGGTGAGCTCATTCCTGTTTGCTAATGTGATGGTTAAGAAGAAAACAAGATGAGGCATACAACTTCACAATTAGCAAGCTATTAGCCAGTGGGCTTGCCACAAATTTCATAAAAGAGTATTTTATTTTTTGAGCAGAAATATCTCGTAATCTTTTTTAAAGTTCAATTTCTGTGCTGGGAAGTTAACGCACTTCAATACAATCTTTCATAGCAATAAGTATCTTCAATGATTGTTTGAAATACTGATTTAAAATACACATAGTCACAATATCTGACAGTAATCTGTTCTGAATTTTTCCTAATTGAAGAACAAAACACTTATCCAGCCACAGATAAACTTTAAGTTCACTTGTCTTTGTCCTGAAAGCTTCACAGGAGAATAGCTAAAAAGAGGAGGATGCAAGGAAGCACCAAATATTATTTACAACATAGTTGTAAGTTCAATTCTGTATACAAAGTAATACACAACCCACAGATATATGTTCTGCAGATTTTCTAAATGATCTATTGTGGATTCTGGAAAAAGATTTACACCAGCAGAAACAAAATTAAATAAAATTACACTTATATACTCTTACATATTTTTCCCATGAATCAAGTTACTCAGATTTGGAAAACAGAAAATAGACTTAAAGAAGTCTATTAAATAATCCTTATCTCTCATAGCAGCTTTTAAGATCATATTTTTCAAGTATAACTTTTCTGAACAGGAAAAATGAGTCCATGAAATTAAACATAAAATTCCAGTAAGCAGTTGAACAAATACTGAGATGCTGTCAGCCTTGCCTGAATGCTACAACTGCAAAATGAAATTCAATAGAAAAAAAATTATTTTCAACGAAGAAAGGCAAAGTATAATGGGAAAAGAAACCTGAGGAACCATTTCACATACAACTCAGTTGCTCAATAAGGAGGAAGGCTTTAAGAGCATCCTGCCTAAGAATGACAAACTGGGATGGCCACAGAATAAATGCCATAACGCAACAAATTAGGGCACCAGATGGGCTTCATTATTGTTCAGAAGAAATAACAAATGTAGAAAAGTCAAAAGTTTTTGTTGTTTTTCAACAGCATAATGAAGGTAATGTATTTCACATTATTATTATTATTACAGAGAAGAAAGACCAACTTGTGAATAGGCTTTTTGGTAACACACTTCAATGTGCTGTCATAAATTCCAATCTCACAAATATGTTACTGTTTAGAAAATTGCTGACTTGTGAAAAGACGACATTAAAACATTATTCCTTCTGGCCATTTCTGCCTGAAGCTGTGAGGCAAATTTTCTGAAAACAGAAGCAATACCATTTGTATTATATAAATCTAATTTACGAAGTTAATTAACTGAACACAAGTGACACCAGAAGCAAGTACACTGAGGTCATACAACAAGTATTTAACTGTTCTGTAAAGGTGCATAGCAGTTGTTCGTGGTAACATGGACCTCACAGAGTAATCAGAGTGCACAACATACAAAGCTTGCTCTGCCAGAGTGCATTTGCCTTCAGCTAAAACAGCTTTTTTTTTAGCTTTCAACCTATATCCTCTGGGAGAAGCAATGCCTTCCTGTGCAGCATCATGCAAAATCTTGTACTAGAAGTCCAAATGAGTAATTGTTGCATTTCATTGATTTAAAGAAATCCCTTCATTTATGTCCCTGATGCATCTTGGTTGCACTGTATTCCTCTTGCATTTACCATGTCATTTTTTACTCCAAAGTAGTGCCATGCCTGAGGTGAGGATAACAGGTCTGTAGTCACCTGGGAAGGTCACCAGTCTTCCAGATTTTGTCAGGATGCCATCCAGAAAGTTTTTGCTGCATGAAGCCACTCTATGGGCCCTGTTTATGAAAACGCTGTCAGAGCAAAACCAGAAGTTGTTGCTATCCAGGACAGTGTGACAACTCCTGGGAGTAGAGATGAAAGGCCTTAAATGCCAAGGAAGCCAAGAAGAGTCTGAGCTGGGTAGCAACCTCAGAACAGACATTTGGGATTTTTAAATTTTAATTTAATTTAACTTTTAATTTTAATTAAGTGTTATTTTAGCACTTCCCTGTCCACCTCTTCTGTGGTCCTCGGGCAGGAATCCTTATTTGTTCTCCCATATGTAGTTTCTAAACATCCATTACTCTCCCCTTCTCACAGACATTAAAATACACATTCATTCATACATATACCTGCAGCTTCTGGCTACTGAAGTAACAAGTTTATGTGCCAGTTGTAGGTGTTTGTGAAAGAACAATATCCTGGTGTCTTTATAATGTGCTTGGTTTTGCTTCAGCTCTAGATATCCTTTTTCCACATCAATCCAAATTATTTTGGCAGTAATGCTGTATACAAACTTTCATGGATTTATTACCATTACTTATTGGATATTAGCTGCCTAGATACAACAAATGCAATGTCCATTTTGCTGTAGGCTGAGTATTTAAATTAGCTCCTGGTATTTCATAACCCCAGAAAGCCTGCCCAGCCTCGCAGCAGAGGAGGGGCGTGAGGGGAAGGTGCAGCAGAGCTGCTGGGGGCTCATTGGCTCTCAAGTCCCATCATCTTCCTGCTCAGATTAAACCATGAGTTGAAATGATTATACAACTCAACATCTTTTTTATCCCTTGATGCAAAATAAAATATAATTCGTTAAAAGCAACATAATATAATGGCATGACCTTTTTCCTCAGTTTACAGGTCAGGCTTTTGTTACCGGAGGATTTCATGAGCTTAGGGGGACAATAGGACACGTTCAATAGGCAAAAGGACATAAATCCGCTTTCTATTTATATTCGTCATAGCTCATAAATAAAAAGCAACTCCAGTGGTTTTAGTGCCATTAATCTGAACATGCACCCATGTCATGATGCCTCTGAAGGGAGATCAAACAGAAATTACCAAACGTCATTCTGTAAGCCACAGTGACAACAAAATACTACTTTTACTGTAAAGATAAAGACAGAAACAAACAGTAAAGAGATTTTCTGTAGTAGTTTCTACTACACTATCCATGGTAACATTGTTCCAAATCTAGTCAAAAAGCATTTCCCATGATTGGGTGGTTGACGCCAGTATTTGATCAGCTGCCACTCATTTCGTCTCCTGGACTCCAAAATCAAATTTCCAAGACTCTGAGAGCACAACCAGCCTACAGAAACTCTCTCTCATCACTGACGTTTGACTCAGATTATGTATTGCTGACATATGGAAAAAAAAATCTAGGGTTTTGATTATTTCCATACCTGAAAATCAAAATTAAAAACATTTAACAGACTTAATTTATCCCTTGAGCAAGAATTTAATATACATACATACATATTTTATACATACATATACATATAAATAAATAAAGTTTAAAAAGCCCTGAGCTACCAATACGCATTTTCACTGATTAACACTAATCTAAATACAGGAAGTTCTCCAATGCAAATAAACAATATAATAAAAACTTTAATAGTGCACCCACAGCGAGCACAACATTGCATTTTTGAAGAGCTGAAGCCATGCAGTATCAAACCAAGCAGTATTTTGGGGGACCAGAGGCATGAGCAGACTGCCTGGGCAGTCCAAGGGCCAGTTAACTGCACTCACAGCTGCTCTGCACCCTCACCCCCTTCACATTCCCCTGAGGGACATGCACACATGCCTTTCCATTTGTTGTCTCACTAAGAAATATTTTCTGAATAGCAATGTTAAAAAAGAAACACTGCCCTTAGTTTGAATTTGAACGTAAACCTAAAGAACTGAAAAAGAATTTCAAAAGAGAAACTTACAATAAAATCTATTGCCATTTTTCAAGGCTACTGAGACCCAGAATTGCCATACTTCATAAAATGCATCATAAAATGAGAAATAGCAGTAACCTGCACTAATGACTAGACTTCCCACCCATAGGGCCGCAATTAATTTCTACTGTTAATTAACTTCCACAGTGGCAGAAAGGTGGAGCAGATGAAGCATCAGGTGGTGGCCCACACCATGAGGAGTCAGAGGGAAGTGCACACGCAGTAAGTTAAGGAACCTGCTTGACTTTTTTCTGTCATCAAGAAAGATACAAAAACTAGGACAGATTGAAAGTATCTCCTTGGAGCTTGTAAGCTCTGGATTTTTTTTCATGCTTTTGATTTCTTCCCCCAATTATTTATGGAAGTATTTATGACTTTACACAACTTTTGACTGAAAACACACAGTTAATACTGGGGTATTTTTCAGGAAATCCAGAAGAGATATCTCTGTCTAGTTTCAAGAAAGGACTAAAGAGGTGTAGTGGGTCTGTCTGAGCTGATTNGGGGGAGTGATAGAGGGACTAGGGGTGGGCACCGGGCACCCAGCCAAGGTAAACCCACCACAAGAGGAAAATAGGTTCAGTGACCCACAGGTGTTTTCAGAAAAACATATAAAAGCCTGTGCTTTAAACAAGCCAACATTGCCAGCATCGCCCCCAGAAGCAGCACTTCTAATCTTCCCCATTTTTCTGTGCTTTTGCACCATCATTTATCCTCTTCTGACCTACATGGGTGTGTAGTCAGCCATGTGATGAAACGAAGCTAAAACCCAAACCAAGCCTGCAAGAAGGATTTTTGCTTATTTGTATCATTTGCCAATCCTGCTCACTGTGAGGTCTCAAGAGAGCAGAGGCAGCAGAGCAACGCTTCCTTCTGCAATTCCTTAGCTTAAAATGTTTGGACTATGAGCTAAAACCCCTGCAATATTAGATATGATTATTACAAGGTGAATCAAGATTAATTAAAAATTGTAACTTTGAAATTTAAATGAAGTTTTAACTTCAATTGCTTGTAAAATATATCATAAAATGATAAGTAACAGCAACCTGCAATAATGACTGAACTTCCTGCACTCAAAACAATTTTGACATTTGCTTTTGCTGCCAAATTTTAAGTACTTTAAAAAAAAAAAAAAAGATTTTGCTGAACTACAAAACCAGCTTTAAGTAACAAGTTTTTCAGGTGCAGGCAGAATGTTTTCTTCATTTCTGCTAACAGAGTTGAACAGATAGGTCATTCAGAGTTGAGAAACCAACTGGGAGTCAAAAACAGCCGAAAGACTTGTTTTTCTTTTCTGGTCCCCTAATTAAAAAAATGTTATGGAAGATGAGATCTAGTTTTGAAATCTTAATTGATGTTTGTGAGTTGAATCTATTATAGCCTTCAGATAATACTTCCCATGTTTAAAAAAAATATTATGTCAAGTCTAAAATTTGGTTTGATTAACTTATTTTCCACTTAGTGTACCCAGCATATTTAAGATTGTTTTATTTAACTTAGGAAAAAGAATGCTGGTTCAGTGCCTTGCTTCGCAATTTATCAGACGGAGCTTGACAAAGGGGATTTAAAAAAAGCATCTCTCTATTAAAAAACAAGCTCTCGCCTGCCAGCCCACTGTCAAGAATCTTCAGAGGAGATGGGCCTACACTGGACCTTCCTACTTAGAAAGACAGTATTCACTTCATTAAATACTAATGCAAAACAGAATTGAAATTGGTTGTATATTAAGGAAATCAGTTGCTCCATTTAAATTAAAATTTCTGCTTTAAAATTCACTATAGTCTTCTGCCTCAGCTGTACAAGTTCACTTAAGGAGAGCCTTGTTTGACATGTTTGTTTCATGCTACTTTTTGGAATCTCAATTGATGAGATTTCTCTAATTCCCAAGTAAGCAGAATTTTATCTACTCACACCAAGAATACTTAAAACTGCTAAGAAGTAGTAGAAAACTAAATAACTGTGAATGCTTGGCTAAGCACTGCCATGCCTAAGCCTCAACAAGACTGAAAAAAGTATACATCCTTGAAAAGCAACTAGATTTATTTTTAAGTCTTCAAATATTGTCATTCTCTACTTCAAGTCTGTGCAACAAGTTTTCAATATTTACATATTTCTCCCAGGTAAATTTACTGTCTCAATACAAAAGAAAACTCAAACCAACTTTTGCATTATTTATCAAATGCAAAACAGAGGCGTCCTATCTTGGACACCCAGCTATAAGAAAAAAAAAAAACACCAAAAACATTTACTCCAGTGACTCAAAGCATAAAAAGAAAAACTTAAGTCTAGGTTTGTAGACCTTCGAAGTTTGAAGCAATAATAAATTCTGAAGTGCACTCTATCTCTGCCTAGGCTTACAGTTGTAGCTATGTATGACCTTCAGATCATCAATAAGCTCTTTATCAGCTAGCCAACTTTATATCACAAATTCCAAAATTTGAATTCAAATGGCAGTGAAATTGAAAGATCTGCTGAACTTCTGGTTAGGAAGATTATCTTTCCAATGCTCATCTCTGTTCTTCTTCCTTAAGCTCAAGACTTCTTTGCAAGTTTCAAAGACATGAAGGCTGCTAGCAGTGTAATAACGTCTTCTTGTCTTCAGGCCTTGTGTATTGCCTCTCTCCCATTTCTACTATCTACTAGTAGATATGCCCAAAAGGCAAGATAGATAAACCAAAGCAAATTTTCAGGAGAGTTGCACTTGGCGCAGCATGAGGAATACATTGTTTTTGTAGGGTAGTAATCCAGGAAAAAAAAAAAAAGGTAAAAAGAAATGTTTTAGACCACTCAATGGGATAAAGGTGACTCATACGGCTCTGGCTGATTCAAGTGACCTCAAATAACAGCACAGATACCATGAAAGAAAACACCAAGTAAATACATGTTCTAAAATAACATACTATCTATCTGCCAGTGCTAAAAATAACCCAATGTTAATCTCTGTTAAAATCCTGAATGATGGATAAATTGTGATCACTTTAATCGTATCAGTGAACGTGCCTACCAGACCCAGGGCTGAAAGCCCTAGAAGCAGGAACTAGTATTTTTGTCCCATGTTTGTACACCACCTAGGATAGGAAAGGTCCTGCATTTCCTCCAACACAAGGGCCCCTGAGCACCACCTACAGTGCAAATAAACCATCATGGCATAAGGTCTAGAGGAACCAACTTGTAGGTATTCACAAAGAACTGAGATAACTTATCCCCTTCTAGAAAAGCAGAGGTTTAGTTCCTCAGTCACTCAATGGAATAAGACATGTCAAAGAGAACTGAGCATGGACTATCTCAGAAGAATCCCACAAGGAAAACAGACAAGTTTCCTCAACAGTAAGGTGGAATTAAGGACTAGTACCACCCAGAAAGTCATCTGAGTTCTCCTTTTGAGGTTTTAGTACACATGAAAATTATACTTTCAGAAAGCTGTATTTTCATATTATTTCACTTTGGTTTATCATCTGGAAATTATTAGTTTTATCCAGGTTGTAATGAAGTTAGAGCTAGCTCTGCACTTGAAAAGCATCACCTGTAAACCACAATGTAGGTCTAATTTATGCCAGCAAAAATTTGCACTTTTGCCATTGTAGCTTACCTCATCTCACATGAGCTGGAGACATTGACTCAAGCTATTTGGGAAGGAGTATGGTTTCACAAGCAAACAAAATGAGTAACAGCTCCTGTCTGTCAGCTGTGCTTATCAGAAAACAGTTCCCATTAAAAGTATGGCTTGTGCTCCTGTGTCTTCAGCACCCAAATTTCAACAGCTCTTTGGGTGACCAGCGCATTTCTGGTCTGGTTTTCAGGAGCACCCAACAGAAACAGCTCCCACTACCTTCTGTTCAATTTGGGGAAGTCTATACTCCCAAGAACTAGCTAGACAATGTTCCTGACTGAGGTTTGAATGTGAAGGCAAACCTTACCAGTGAAGATTTATTTAGGTCAAAGTTTTCAATCTGAAGTAGCATTAACTGCTCTTGAGATCTCTTTCCTAAGAAAGTCTGTCAGTTACAGTCAAAGTAAGAATGCACAACAGGTATTATGTGAATACTTGTGTAAATAAGTTAGCTTTAGGTGATGAATTTACTGTTCACTAGTGGTATCCTGCAAGACAATAATCTTGGTTTCCCTACAAAATATACAGGTCTTAAAACCTAAGAAAAGTATTAAAAAGCTGGTGATAGAAAATAAGAACAACTTTAACTTTAGAAAGTATAATTTTTTACATTTAAACAATCTCCTGACAGAGTAAATGCTGGAAAGAGTGTTATAATTTTATTAAAACCACTGTTGCCCAATTTCCCTTTCAGAACCTCTACCCACAAGCTGTCACCAGCTGTAATGTTTCTTGTTGGTTTTGAAAAAAGGAACAATTTGCTAGAACTAGCATCAATGAAGTAATCTCTCAGCTCCTGAGACCACCTCAGCACACCAGACATTTAGACTCTGGTTTAATGAACGCTCTGGAGGAAGTGCAAAGCCCAGAAGAGGAGGAGGACTTAATTCTCCACTCAGAGAGACAGAAGAAATGCATTTGCAGTAAAATTACTGGAATGCTTATATGGCTCTTTAACAGCATCTTTATACAATTGGTCATTTTAATTTTTTTGGCAGTAGATTCTTTGAAAGGAGAGTGCTAAAAGGAAAAATGCTCCTGAGTTCACAATTAATATATCTGTTTTATAGAAGCTAGGGAAAATCACAAGTGTAATTTATCCTTAAAATATCCACTTCATTATTAACACTTCAAAAGTATATTGAAAGCATTTAGTGCAATAAAAAGGAAGAATAATACCTGAAACATCAGGTAAATTGTTTCAACAAAGAAATGTATGTAACTTGCTTTTTACCTTACTATGAGTTAGACTGCCTTCTTTCTTTAAGTTCTAATGTATCTGAAAAGCAGACTGAATTCGGGAACAAAGTGCTTTTTAACAGTATGCATAAGTATCCTGTTTACATTAATGTCTCCTGGCATTCAGTAGCTGAGGTGGGGGCTCTTCCAAAGTAGTTTACTGGCGTGTTTTTACTAAAAGAGAAACACTCCACCCCAAAAGCAACCAGGAGGCACCTCACTAGGAGCTACTTACCTTTCTAGACTAGTTGCTGTTTCAGTTGCTATCAAGCAGTTCCCATTCACAAGCATAAACAAAATCCAAGACCCAAACTGCCAGAGGCTGCTACCAGCTCATAGTTCTACCCCAACTAAGAAACACCTGAAGTGTTCATACTGAGTTGTTACTAGCCTCTTAACCTCCTCTCTTCTTAGTCCTCTCTAACCAAAATCAACCTTCAGTTACAGGAAATATGGCAGACAACTAAGTAATTTCTCACTTGGTTCCTCCATCTCACTATCCTTCCTCCATTATGTTGAAGGATTTAACTGTAGGCTGCCCTAAGATTCAAGGTAATCATTAAAGTTTTAAGTTTTTGCAACTATTAATGAAGCATCAGATCAGTAAAACTCACACGAGCAGAATCCACCTCACTATGGAAATGCCATGAGCTGAGGCACAAGGCTCAGCAGCACTTACCATGATGGAGAACTAGTCAACAACAGTCCAGATTGATCTTGTCGTGGTCAAGTGTTTAAATCAGGCCATAAGATAACACCCTTAAAGCACCTCTTTCTCTGTGTTAATTCCAAGTGGAGCAGAGGGCAACTAATTCAGCTCTAGACATCAGCTACTGTAGAGGCAGGGTGGATTCACTTATCATTCCTTCACTACTCTGCTAATCAAATATTTGCAAAGCATCTACTTACTGGAAACTATTATGTAGTGTGAAGAATTTTTGGAGACAGAGGATAAAAACTGTTGACTCTTATGCAAAATACGTTCTACCTTGCAGAGAATATAAATACAGATAGTCACATGAGCAAATAGTAAAGAGCACATGCAAAGGTGCTAAGAGAAAAAAACCATACCACCTATGCTGGAAAGACACACAAGCAGAAGGTCTGTGAGAAGCTGCTCTTTTTGTGAGGACTAAACCTGTGCAAGTGCTTTGAACTATTAGTACTGCTCACTTCAGGCTGAGCAGAGGAAAGAGAAGGGAAGAAGAAGAAAAAAAAAGTACAAAGCCTCAGCTTTGGTTTCTTAAACTTAATTTGATGCAACTTTTATGCATAAGAATGTGTCTTGCCAACACACTTCAAGATGAAATATACAGTGTTATTGACAGAAGATATTTTCCTGGCCCTTAGTCTACATATGAATTATCAGTCATTTACACCGCAACTAGCTTGAGATTTGTTCTCCTTTTAAATCACTGGGTTATGTTTCCTGAATGTTTTTCTGATGTTTGAAAATTGTATTTTACAACCAGCCACAGATTGTTATCTGGTTTTAAATAAAAGGACAGGTAGGGAAAGGGGAAAAGTCATTAGCCAAAATGATCCTAGATTGGAAAGAGAAACTAGCAAACCATTTATACCACCAAAAAGTGTTTATTAATTTCTGAAGTCTTCACCATCCCAGAAGACTTTCCACATCATGTGGAGTGAATGTAATCCTTTGATTAGTATGTAATTATGACCATACATAGTTTCTTTGAGATCTTTTGTATTTCACGTACTAATTCACCTTATTTTCACCAAAAGTTTAGAAAGGCTCCCAAATATTTTAAATATGAAATGTTTGGTGCACTATTTAACCAATGATCACATCAACTTTGATTTAGTGAGATTTTTATGCAGGCTTGTGCTAAAAATAACCACTTTTCTTTTTCTGGAAAAATCAAAACACGCCCAAGTCCCCAGAAGCAGAAACATATATTAACCAAAAAGGAGGTATGCAACAATGATAAAGTCCTTAAGAGAGTTTCTATATGCAATGTAAATAATTAGCTGATTACAGGCTGGATTTGCTCTTTGAGAAGACCAGAGCAAACCCAGGAGGAAGCTCTATTCACAATGCACAGTCACTCACCTCCCAGTGTCACAGCTCCAGTAAAGACCTCTGTCTTGGGCAAAGCAGAATTTAAGTCCAAATGCCTTGATTTTCTTCTCCCCTTCCCTCCCAAACAGTACTCTGCAGGAAGCCTTGGACTGAGTGTGGCACATATAAATACATGGTTGTGGACATAATTAATATGAGTGACCAATTCTTATGAAAAACATGAAAAAGTTTAGTCAGAAGAAAGATTCCTTGCAAACACTTCTCAGCATTCAAAAATGGGGACTCATCTCAATGGTGTCTTTTTTTAAACGCACATCATGATCTCTTCTAAAACAACCTTTTGATTTTCTGCTGAACCACCAGTAACCAAGAAAAGCAGAACAGATTAAACTACTGCCACAGCATTGTTTTTTGTGGGTAGCCTCCATCTCTGAAATGCCACACCAAGATGATGGATTCAAGATAAAAACAAGCCTGAGCCTTTAAAACAAAGAGAAAAACCAAAACAATGGGTTTATCTAGTAGGGGAAAAAAGTCACAGTTTTTTGCACAGTAGAATTAATACTGACGTCAATATTGTCTCAAGACAAACTAATACTATATGAAACCTACAATGTAGGACAGATATTTTAAGGACGAGCTGTTTGAAGTAAAGGTGCCTTTGACTGCAGTCTGAAGTTAGGTGCTCAGACATGTAACAGTGCCTTAGTGTTTCTGAATCTGACATAACTATACCTGTGAGCATCTCAACCAAGATGTCGCAGACTCTGGTGTCTCCTGGTACAGACGCAGATACAGGATCCAGAGTCATCATGTTATAAGCTCCTGCTGAGGTTCATGGGCTTGAGCACCCTTTCATCCCAAAAGCCGTGGATCAAAAATATCTGCAGTGATGTCTATGGAGTTGCCTCAAACCCACTGAAATAAGGGGAATCAGACTCTCAGTATTTGTTTTCCCTATAACCAAAAGAATAAGGTCTAAGCTGCAGTATTTAATGACAGCAACTTAATGGAAGTTCTCACTGACAGGAAGAAAAGCCAAGAACTGCAGAAAGAAACTAAATGAAGGAAAGAGAAAATCAGCAGTAGGAAGGGAAAAAGCAAAAAAAAAATCCAGGCAAAACCCAAGATATCAGCATGACATTCAACCTAATACCATCTATTTTTGGAGTTGCAAGTTGTTCTGGGCACATCATCTGCCCAACTGCTTTTGTAGTTGTGCATATTTCTAAATAAATAAACCAACAGACGAAAGTTACCTGGTCTTTCATACACAGCGATTTGTAAAGGAAACAAAAAGGAGACTGACCAATAATACAGGTGAAATGGCAATTCCGTAAGTGAAGCACTAAAAATTCAACAGAAAAGGGCATTATTCTTGTTCCAATCTTTTCTGATCCAAATCTTGTTACGGTGACGAAGAGCTAAGCCAGCTGCTTCCTGAATTAAATGTAACTGCTTTTCTATAAGCTGAACAACAAAAGTCCTAAGTATGAAGAAATGGCAAAGGACTTTCAAAATGGCCTTTTTTTCCTGAAAAACACTTTCCATACAAGTCCTTTGTTGTACCTAATACCATGGCAATTTTTGGGTCCCATGTTGACAAAAGTAGGGAGCTATAAGCAGCCCAAGCCAGTGTGGTGCATCCCCCCTCTGTGTCTCTCTCCCTCCTCCCCGCCTCGCCCCAGCCGGTCCACAGCAGGTGCTTTGCTCTTGCTGAGCCACAGGAACAACTACTGGGGTTTTTCCTTCTCCTTTCACTGAGTTAACAGGCTGAAATGGCTCACTGCTGTGCCCCAGCAGCACTGAAGCCAGCACAAGAGAGTGGGATGGGGTGATACACAGCATGACGGCAAGGAGTGAATTAAGCAGAATATTATACTGTGGTAAAATTTCATCCTGAGCAGTCCATAGCATAACCCTGAGGCAATCTTTCTGTCCATATCAAGACTTTTCACTCATTTATTTTTGGTGTCAATTCAACCACTGGATCTAGACAACTAGTGTCTTGTCTCAAATTGAAGGGGACTTTCTCAGGACACCGATGGAACAGGACTATGACAGATCACAGTTATAAGTAAGCAAATGACATTGCACAACTCACAATTTTCTGAAACTCCAGAAGCTTGCTGAGATCTACTAGGTTTCAAACAGTGAATTCATAAAACTAATTCTTCTCACATTATCCTCACAATTTTATTTGGAACAGAATGCTAGCAATAAAATTATTCTGGGGTGTCTCTGCTTAACCAGGAAATGTAGCGACCTTTTCCTCTACATTAAAAAACAACCCCAAACAAAAATAAAGTGTTTGTGCCAAATCGCTTAAACAGGAGTATATAGTGCTCTACATGGGATATATTCAATTTTTTGCTTTACCTCTTTAGATAAGGTATGTTTATTTATTTGTTAATTCTAAAATAAAAATCTTTATGAACCACCACATTTACTGGCTGGTACTAACTCATGTAGTAACTCCCATTATACTACCTACAGTGCAACCATAACAGATAATTAGTGATAGGAAAATCACATTTTCTTAAACAGCTATGTTTCACTGCCTGATAGGGAGCTCAGTGTTTTAAGGCAGCATAACAACCAACAGTATAGAACTACAGACTCTTGAGTCGTAACACCTCTATTTCCCTGAAAAATGGAATGAAATTGGGAGTCTCATGAAAAATTCCCTATTTAATTATAGCACTAATCTTTCTAAAAGTTCAAAATTGTGTTTAAAAATACTCCCCCCAATTTGAAAATATAAAATGCGTTGAAAGCCCACTAGTTGACTTTATCCTATAAATTAATCTGAAGTAGGTCTTCAATGAGATACGGGAACACAAGGCAAGTTTTTCAGGTTTACTCCAGCTCCACTTGGTAAGCAAGTTGCAGAGCTGAGAACATACATGCAAGTAATTTGACATTATCAGACCTGAAATTTTACTTAGGTCTAGACAGATCCAATAGGAGCTCACATAGGAATATACTTCACAAACCCCCGCATGCACAGTAGTGAAACTCTGCCCACTTAGAGCCCCACCCCAGCTACAAAACCCACCCTAGGAGCTATAAAGCTTGCATTTAGACTAAGCACAAAAGTATACATTGCTCCTGCAGTTACATTACTAGCAGCATCAACAGACCAGTCCAAGTTACTAACATCACTGTCAATTAGAACACAGAAGCACCAGTGTCCATAACTATTGGAAATCCCTAACCAAGCAAGAAGTCTTTGGGTTGGATGCTATGTTCCACTGATGGGGTAGTCTCAAAGCTAAAAGAATTAGGACAAAATAAGAATGGTAGAATCTGCCTTCAAATATTGATATTTCATTATTGTAGCACACTAAAAACCCCAACAAGAACCCCCTCCAGCCCCTCAATTCAAGAACTTGAAACTACACAACAGTTTGTTCTTACAATAAATATTTATCACTGCAAGCAGATACAAGAAACGGTGCACCGTTATCTCACACTAACAAGTCATTTATTATTACTCAATTCAGTCTTGTTTTGTCTTTTCAAGAGGAGTTTTTCTTGTATATAAATGGTATTCAATTTTTTGGAGATCAGTATTATTTTTCAGAATTGCTAGAGAAGATAACAAGCTCATTTGTGCAAGCCTCCCAGAGCATATTGGCACACACTCTGCCAACTCCTGACTTTTACACAACCCTACTGTGGGTTTAGGAACTATAGGGTGCTGCAGCAAAACATCTGCAATGACTGAATTAAAAGGTTTAAAGATATTTTTCCCAAAAAGGAACAAATGCCAAGCTTTACTAATTACCCCAAAGATTTCAAAGTAACAAAGAAATATGAATAGTAAAACCACACCAGAAAATACTCTTGTGTTAGTGCCTACAGATGTGCCCTAGAGTAGAGTAGTGTAGGCCTGAAGAAGTTGGCTACATTTCACTCAATATACCCTTTCAAACCAGCACTTGATAAACAGAAAACAGATCTAGAAAACTTGTGGTTTACAGCTTTTACTACATTCCTATTGAAGTGCAGTTTATGAAATTCAGAGAGGGCAATGTAACAAAATATCGCAGATCTCTTACCAAGTACCTGTTCAATAAAATAAATATAGCTTCACACAATTTCTGTTTGATAAGGAAAACTAGGCACACCAAATGTAAAAGGCTGACTGTTCATTACATGAATCATTTCTTCCACATGGAGGAAATTCCTTTATTCTTCCTGAAGCCCCATCACAACTGCAGATGGGTATCCCAGGCTTTTCAAAGCTCACCCCAGTCCCACCACCCTTAGGGTGAGTTACCAGTGAGCACAATACAACACAGCAGCAGCTGGCCACTAACTGTCGACTCACCATCAAAGGAAGTTATGTGCTATTTAGAGTTTGATCGATCTTTTTTTTTCTTTTAAGGCAGAAAGCACCATTTTCCAAACCTCTAAGATTACTCCAGATGAGGTTGCTATTCCTCCTACAGTACTGATGACAAGGAAGATGCAGCAGCTTGTGCGAGGCTGCTGGATGAGGGCAGTTTTGGGAGATTAACTCCCACGACATCAAGCACTGCGAGTTGCTGAAATTTTTTTTTGGAACAGCAGGACCACTGCCCCTTGCCTTTCCACTCTCGTGCAGCTAGTGCTGGCATAGCAATAAAGTGAATCATGACAAGGACAATGGCAATGTTCAGAAACTACCTTAGAACGATACAGTGAGTTTTTTGTTAAAGCATTGGAGATGAGTGTAGGCTAACAGGAGCAGACTATGCTGCTCTGATCAGCTACTGCACAATGCCAGAATGATAAGGAGCATTATTCTTCCCCTCTGCACAATCCTGAGCTGTAGAGACCACACAATACCACAAGAATCCCTGTTCAGTTTCACACCAACTATCATCGGCTGATGGCATGGTAGAAATCAAAGAATCTATTTAATTGCTATCCATTGTTGTCAGATCAGCTGTAGATGCTTCTCTGACAAGGATGCACATAACTTAAGAGAAAGATACTGCAACAGGAATGAGTTGGTACTTCTCATGAAGACGACAGTGCTTGGTGCAGGAGTTCTTCTTTGTTGCTACTGTGATATACTTGCCATTTTTGTTACATCTTTCGACCCATAAAAACAGAGGTATATTTTGTGTGCTCTGGTGCTTGATCAAACCATCACATTTTCCAAACATTTCCATGGAAAAAACACAGAACATCACCATTTTAAGGAGCCTTGCCTGTGCTTTTTTAAAAAACTTTACATCTCACTAGTGGCTAACAGCGGTATTCATATGCTCCAGCGTTCCACCTTTTGTCTTCAGAGGCTCCACTTATGTTCTACAACCAGATGACTAAAGAAAGCTCTCTTTACCCATTATTTGTATCACAAAGAAATCAACTTTTCCACACCGTGATACAAGCATACAGAAGACTAGCAATAGATGACAAGAATACGAGGGGCTTGAAACTGCTGAGGTCTACCTGCAGTGAATTGTAGCTCCATGTTATGTCAAATGTTTGGTAGAATATAAAGAAAGGAAAACCTTACATATGATTAATCCGATGAAGGTACAGATTCAACTCTCAAGCAACAGAGCACCTCCTGCTACAACACAAACTACCACTATTGAGCAAGGTTCTTCTCAGGAAACCAAATTCACTTCTAAAACACCTACTGCCAGTAATGGGAACAATATCCTTTTTTATTTACATCCCCATTCTCAACATGCATTATTTTTTGGCAGAATGTGGACTACGTGGGTCTTTGGGAGGCAGCAGTTTTCCTGTTGAAGTTACGAACTGCCTTTACTCCTTCAACACAGTTACTGCATTGCTGATAATAATTTGGGCTCACAGAACTCTAAGGCTAATAAGCAACTTTTCAATATTTAAAGACAATGTAAAATAACATCTATTACATACATATGGAAGAAAAAACCCAAAAAGTGTTAAGAAAATGAAAGGGGGGACTGATACCACACAAGTGTATAAATAATGGAGGGAAGGAGAAAAAGGAGGGGAAGCACAGTCAACAAAATTCTCTCCCTCATTTCATCTCGTATTTTATTATCTAGCAGGAGGTATATGGTGAGTGAAGAGGAAAAGGAAGAAAGGGAAGGTATTTACAGGAAGAAACAAGACCCATTAGTCATGCTTTTCTGGTAAAAACTATTAATATAGCAGCAAACTTCAGGCAAACAGATTAACAGATTGATTTTCTTTTTTTTCCTGACCACACAAACTTAAACACTTCACTGATAAAGCTTCAGAAGGAAAGAGAAAGCAGCACAGATAACATCATTGCTGTGATATACCACTTTTAATTCCTGAGGAAACAGTAAAAATGGGAATTGCGTGCTGTTTCAAACACAAAGATGGAGCTATGCAGTAAATTTTTCTCAGGTGTTTGTTGCTAAGCAATCTCTATCTCTGAGATGCTTAAAAAAGGATGAGAAAACCTTATCATACATATAATTCATAAGTAGCCACAACCAGGTATCAGAACTATTATCAACACCCTTTTTTTATTATAATAGATATTTAGGAAAGACAGCATAAATTTAATCCATTACCAGGACGGCAAACTGACCTCCTCACTGAGGTATGTCAGGTGAATAAAGACTATTTGATTAAGGAAAGTCTGGGCAGCAGGTTTCCCACCTGGCAACACCTCATTCTTTTCTTTCTGGAGGGGGTGTGGGGGGCAGGCAGGTACTGATATGATCCCCCCGTTGCACAAATCTGAAACCTCTGGCTGCATTCCCATGCACGCTGTTGCAGCAACATCAAGTCCTGCTGCAGGACCCGCGCTATTTCCTACAGAAGCAGGTTCTCTTGAAGGACAGCATCCATTCTATAAGAAAGCAGTAACTGATGTTTCATTCCACTTCCATTAGACTTCAAGTCTGTACAAGTTATTTGATTCTGAATTTTGCACTCCTTATGCTTTTAAGTTTCCACAGGAACTCGTGAACAAATCACTGTATTATAAAAAAAACTTACTGAGTAAAGGTTATGCTACAGCTGCCTCACTATTGTTTCTGCTGTGGCCTCAGTATTTAGGATTTAAAATGGTATTTCAATGGAAATTATTGCCAGTTTGAATTCTTTCATGAAATCTTCAATTGCCTCCTTACACAATGACATTTTTTCATTGTAGCTGGATCTGTACAAGTCATTCCCATCTCGGGAGGAACATGGTGTCATTAACTGTCACATGGTGCTCTAAGGCTGCATAAACAGAGTCAAGCTTGTCCAGTTTCTGCTCTTCTTCCATCACTACAGAAGCAACTGTAGGATCTAGACTAATCTACATGTTAAAATACTTCAGTGCTGTTCTGTAAGCTAGATTTCTTCCAATTCTTCTGTCACAGAAGGATGTTTTTCTAAACATTCATCACTTGCAGAAAGCATTTCAAAATGAGGCACAATAAAGTTATTACAGCCGTTATTTATGATCTGTTTAAACCTTCCACAATGTTATTTTAATCCAAATTGCCCAATGCAAGAAAAATATGATCGACTTCCTTTTAATTGCTCAAAAACATGGACTATGAACAGTCAGTAACAAAATTAGATTAAAATACTTTAAGGGCAACCATACAGTACTGTAATCCTCCAGTCCAAAATGGCAAATTCCACTGTAAAGTGATTATAATCTCAAATAGAGCCATGGTCAGTCTGACCCTTTTCTACTTACAGGAAAAAACCCCACCACAATCAAAACTTATGAGTTAGATGCTGTCATAAGAACTACCCTGCATGGACAAGAATTTTGGAGTAAAACTCAGCTGAGAAAACAGAACAGAATACGACGCTGGCATTATAATGTAAAATTTCTGTTCAGAAGCACCTAGTCAATCAGCACTGCTAAAATGACTTAAACCTTCTGCTTTTTAGGTTCTAATGCATGTGGATTAAAATGCACAGCTTATGAGAATTTAAGATATTAAACCCCACAACCACTAACCAGTCTGCACTGGCTCCTTCCCTTTAGATAGAGTGGCTAAACTTGGGCTTATGCAGCTGCGCATTGACCTCACCTGAACTGCAGTGGTTAGCAGAAGTCCAGCTTCACCTGTAGATCAAACATCTGTACTGAATAACCACTGCATGAGCATGAATTCTCTCTCAACAGAGGTAACAAGTCTTGAGCCCGTTGCAGGTAGTTTGATAAACCAGCTCTGTAGTCTTTCAGATTTTCTAATAAAAATGCTTTATTAATATGAGAAAAGGAAAAGTAAAACTTTTCTAATCAACTTCCCATGGGTTGTACAGAACAATGTACAGAACAAGGTTATGTTTGAGAACTTCGGATGAATCAGTCATGTTGATGACAAACAAGTAAGAATTATCCAGTTTATTACTGTTTTGAGTAACTGTGAAAGCATAATGTTTGAAGAAGATGCAAGAGTCCTCAAATGCTTTGCTGCAAATTGTTCTTAGAGTTCATAAACCATATTTACATACTTATAATCCTGCTATAAGTAATATGAGCGTTTTTCGTTCTACAGGAGTATTAAATATTGTTCAGTGCTTCAGTAGATTTGACTTAAGCTGTTGCTTTTAAGCAAGAAAAAAAGGTTATTTCGTAGGAAGGGATACAGCTTTCATTCTCCCTGTCCTCATATTCGGCCATATAGTGTCTTGGAAATGCAGGTCCACAGCCAGTGTTTGCTCACTGGTCCATCAAGAACCCCCCTTCCTCTTCTCCCCTGCAAGTTAAGAGCATATCTTTTTTGGAGGTTAAAGGCTTGGGAATTTCCTGCACTCACTTTAATTATTTTACAGTTTAATGTAGCAGATTCACACCAGTACATCTGGCATGTCTTTATTATGCCGTTTGGTGTTCATCATTGCTTTTAGTAGGCTTCTGTAATGCTGTAACCACAAGGGCGGAAGCATACCACTTAGAAAAGACACAGAGCCCTCAAATGTTTTACTGAAAATTGATCCTCAGAGATCCTTCAAGAACTAACATACTCTGGCAACAACTTAGATGCCTTTAACCTCAGTCTTATCTTCAGCTCATCATTTTAAGTACTGCTAGGACAAATTCTGAAAGTTCAGCAAGATTCACCAGGAGCATTAGAATAACCCATCCCTAGATGAGGATGGCAGAGAAGACGTAACATGAAGGATGAGGGTCATAAGTACTTAAAAATGTGTTATCAGTAGGAGTATCTTAACAAGTCCCAGAGGAAATCTCAGCCTCTCCCACAGGACACATACTTCCCTGCAGTAAGTGCTATCAGCATGACAAAGAACCCAAAACGTACAATCGTTTCCATTTTTGTGTAAGAAGGCCCACAGAGTTCTTAGCTATCCCTGCTTGCAGAAAGTTTGATTTCTTAAGTAAGGATACTTGATCCTATTTTTCCCTTCACAAAGGTGAGGGTCTCTTAACACATTTTTAACAAACTTAAATTTCCCTGACAACTTCAGCTGTCAACAATAATAAAATAGAAGCAAATTATATATTCAGCATGTTCCAGAAAGGTTCTGTAGGGAAATTAGTACCATACAGCTCAGTACAAGATTTTACAGAAAGGATAAAAGAGTAAAAAAAGACAAGCTGATTTTATGCCTTCACAATCTCAAATTTAACTTGCCCACTCCCACATAATCCCGAGTAGCAAGATGTTGTGTCCACCACATGGTTTTGCCACAGATGGAAACCAACCTGTCTTGTTCTCCTGAAGTTTTTGGGGTCCCCAACTGATGATAAAAGAACTCTGAATTTTAGGCTGATTTTTTAATATCCTTTAGGAGTCACTGATTGATACCGGATGGTACTCTGTCTCAAAATCACTTTTAACTTCAGTTTCTGGAACTGTCAGGCCAGTCTGCACACCCATTATCCGGTTTTCTTCCCCAGAGAAGAGGACCAGGGAGAACACACTGGGTGAGCTGCAACTTCACAACCATTCTCCTGGTGCTGGGATGCAGCGTTTGCTGGCAGCCAGTCAGCAGGGCCTTCACTTCAGCCTTCTGGTCTTGACATAAACAACACATTCCTTACATTTTACAGCTAGGAATCATGTCCTTGGTTATTAACACAGGCCATTTCTTTTTTCCACCCCTTTATTCTGTAGTTTTCTGTGATCTTTGCCACACACATTCTTATTCATACTGCTTTTGTATCAATGTTTGTTACAAAACTCTACAATTCCACAGCTTTTTCAAATGACCAGAGTTCACACCTAGATGAGCTTGAAAGATGAAGTCTCTAAGATACCTTCAAGATTTTCTGTAGTCTAGTTTTGCTGCAGGAAGTAGATGGAAAGCACAACAGACTTTTTTCCTGGTTTTGCCACTGCATATAAATAGCTGTTAGTATATATACACTACTCAATCCAAAAACTGTATTTAGTATGTCACAACTAACCATCTGAAGTTTTGAAGCTTGTTATTCAGTAATAAAACAGTAACAGATCAGAGGAAGAGCCTGTTTCAGAAGACTTCTGTTGCATAAAACAAAACCAAAAAAAAAGACCACAGGTATAACATGAAGGGATTCATCACCTATGTCAAAAATCCCTTGATTTATGTAATACATAGTAATCTTAATGCTTGACCTTCAACTATTATGTTAATTTACCAATGATTAAATGTATTCTCCACTAAATTAATTTCTTTTTCAGTGTAATAGGGTGCATGCAGGCACACATAAACCTGTGGAGTACAGAGAAATTAAAGACTCCTATGGCTTTTTAGAATATTTGAAAATGATAGTTGACAATTATTTATAAAAAAAAGCAGCTTTTTAATGTCAGAATTTGTATAACATACTGAAAAACAGTTTTAAAATGGATACCAGCTAAAGATAACTTGACTTTAGCAAAGTTGTTTTTTTTAAAGTACCTGAGCTTTGCTATCCAACCTGATCACTTTTAATCATAATTTTTCAAGACTTTTGAGATATCATATTTCACCCTCTCATATGAGAGTTTTATTCATGTGTGGGGCAAGAAAGAAAAACTCTTGCAACTTTAAATTACCTAGGTAAATAAGCTTAAATTAAAAAAAAAAAGTCCTCTCAATACCTACAAAATAGACCTCTGCCAAAGCTAATTTAAAAGTGTAAAGTTTGGATCAAGGTACTTACTGTAAATGAACTCTTATTCCAGTTCAGTACTCTTATCTCTGAAATCTGAAGAAATAAACATAGAAAACTTTCAAATTTAAACTGCTGTACCTACTGGCACTAACACTTTCGACTTCAGAAAAAACTGTGCCTGTATTGCCTATTAAGACAATTAATCACTAAAACACTTTAAAATGGGTTTTTAACTATATTGTATAAGAGATGACTGCTTACTTGAGTAACTGATTGGTGATGCCTTCATTGGTATCTCCTTCTAAAGAGGTATCTATCTTCCCACAAAATGATGATTTTTAAACCACTAGGCAAATTGGTTTGGGGTTTGGTTTTTTTTTTGTTTGACTTTTTTTTTAATTCTTCAACCATACACTTCACCTCCTGAAGTACTAAGAGAAATCCCCATGCCTAGATGGGGACATTTGGTGAGCGTTAGGTCTAAAGAGGCTGGAGTAGCCAATCCACCTTCCCAAGGCTGGTGGCAGCCAAGGAGGGATGTGCAGCAGGGAGGTACCTTCACATCTCTGCTTTATATAAAGCAAAAACTTTGGTTTTGAGTCCAAACTCTGGGTCCAGACAAAGCCACTAACTGACTGCTTGGCGGCAGAGTCAGATCTGGGATGAGAAGGTAGTGCTGGAAATCATTTTTACATTGACAAAGAAGGAAAATCAAGTCCCTTGAAACCCATCAGCAAATGAGCAGAGGGAGAATCAAAACCTCATCAGGATCAGTCTTACTGATGTAAGTGGAAACTAGGTAAAGCCTTAGATACCTGATTCTATAACAGTACCTTCTACCACATTTTAATCAAACCATAGCTCGTTCTATATGGAAGCCAAGGTACACCTCCTCATAGGAATCACTCTTTTCCTGTCATTTCAGTTCTCACTGTATTTATATTCAATAATGGTGAACGCATGTCAAATGGGAGTCAATTTATTACAGAAAATAAAGCATGTTTATGGTCTTACCATGCTCTTCATTCTCCTACTCCAAAATAAAGTTACATGACCATTTACGTGTTCAAGTATGTTTCTTTAATATTAAAACTATTAAAAATATTAAAACTCTACTGCTACACTTTTAAGTTGATGGCAGCTGTTGCTAGAAAGACACAGGCAGCACTGGAAATCAGGAAAACGCACCTTCTGCCAAAACAAATCCTAGACAAATCCACAACAAATTGACAACCATTGCTTACTGCATTTTATTCCTCTCATTTTACCATGAGCATTTACCCCCAACCATCTGTTTTGTGCAATCATCTCGATGGGTATCTAAAATGATAGTCACACAAGGTTAAACAAGTTACCATCTTCAAAAAAAGTAAGTGAATTTTTCCCCCAAACAATAAAGTTGTTTCCAGTATCACAAAGATCTAAAGAAAAAACCCACAACAGGTACATGTACTACATTCAATCCTTACTCGCTCCAACAATGTACAAAAATCCATTATTATTGAACTTAAAATCAAGCAACCTTGATTTGAAGTTACTAACTCCTGCTATTTCTTATTGTATAAGAAAGTTCCAGTTTCTAGAATCACTGTTAGCATCTGTTTTTATATAAGGTAAAATGTCTAGCCTACATGCTTGCAGAAAGAAGCCCAAGTACATAACCCATAGAGGTCTGAAGCTAAAAACAGCCACTGAATGAGTTTTGATTTTTTCCCCAGGTCTTATTTTCATGTACCTGGGAACAGACAGTGTTGCTGTTATTGCTGTTTAGGCTCCACATTTCCAGATGGAACTAGCCAGCTGATGCTGCTTTGTAGGTAGTAGGAACCTGAAGTGAATTTAAACAGGATGATGATTTTCTTCCAGCTTTAAAAGCAGCACTTATTTAAAAACTGGTCTGCTTTATTTTTCAAACAGTCTCTTTTATCTTTCTCAACCCAGTCTCTCCACTAGGAAGAGGCTTGAGCTTCTGGACATGTTTGCCTTGTGCATTCAATAATTAGCTGGATATAGCAGGATTAATTCAGATCTTCAAAACAGCACAAGTAGGTCCTAAATGGTTCTGATTTTTTAGAGAAAATGACGTCTGGAAGAGAAAAAACATCTCATCCCATCCCCCTGCAAGCTTTATATGAAATCACTCACATTTCTTCAAATCGCCCTTTATGAACAGGAGGGGTGAGTTTCTTTTTTTTTTTTTTGCAAGGGCAGGGAGAAAGGAAGTGAAAGACAGGAGAAAAGCAGCAGTGGATGGTTTTATCCTTGTTTGTTTTCAAACCAGCAGCCAAACAGTTCTGCTGAGCAGCTGCTGGTGCAGCCACAAATGGAATGGAATATGTGAGACCTTTTAATGCATTTTCTTATTGTTTATGTTTAAAGTCCCTGTGCTATGAACAACACTATTCTCTACATGTTTTGTAAACACATTTCATACAACTTCCAGAACCTGAAACCATCTGAATTGTTCATCCATCTGGAAAACTGGATGGGCACATTCTGTTGAGGTAGGAGGCATGGAGGGCAGAGCCTGCTCCGAGAGGTGAGGCTTGCCTTGTTTACAGCAGCTCCTCAGGGAACCAGCGCTCACCTGGTTATTACATCTGCCTCTCAACTGCACAGTTAGTATTTAAAGAATTAAAGTTCCAAGGTATTACAAAGCTCTTAAATGTTCTATTTATTTATTTTTAGGTTTTGTTTGTTTTTCCTTCTAAACAAGGCATAGGCTTTTTTCATGAGGGGAGCACTTAGAGCTGTTACTGTTGTATTTGGGCTGCAAAACATTAAGTGGAAAATTCCTAGCTCAAAAATATCTCAAAAGTGAAAAATATTTGTAGGCATAACATCAGACTTAAACCTTACAATTGCACATGTTACAGAAGGCTGTAACTTAAATTGCTTTATTACCAAGAAATTAATTTCAAAGTTCTTTTTCTAAAGATTTGTTGGCACCATTACATTTAGGACTAACTTGACCTTTCTCATTCACTTCAACAGATGTTTTCAACACACAACATCTGGAAACTGAGACACACTTCTCCACATTCCTTCCCACTCCAGTACATAGTAATCAATAACTAATAGGTGAGGACGTAACTCTAATTTTGCACAAGAAATCTTGAAGAACACAAGTATAGCTTTCTCCTTCTCCTCAAAATGTTTCTGAAGTCCAAAACGAGTCCTTATTGAGGTCGGTTCTACTGGGGTGTGAGTCTTGCAATATCTCCTCCCTTGCCCCTTAGCCACCACCCAGTGAGAGTATTCTACCCAGTCCAGTACTGTTAAATGAAACCAAGCTTGTGCTCTTTCTAGAGAAACTATCAGGCAAGACTGCACATACAAGCTATTTCCTTTCCCTTTTCTTGATTATGATAAATTTTCACTAGAACATTCTTCCTTCAAATTACCAAAATTAAGTCGAACACAGTAGCTCAATGCAGAGTTTTCAGGGCTGACAGTTACTGAATGACTGGATCAGTTTTGCCCAGATAAGATTCTCTAACTGGAGAAACAGAGCTGATATTCCTTATAACACACTGTGTCCCAACAGGGCCTTATTTTATTCTCCATTTGCCTCTTCCAGTCTCTTGCATTTATGCATGGAAAAAGAACAAGAAAGTAGACACCACTTTAAAGACAGGTGTCTGGTTTCAAATTTTAGCAACAGTTTAAGTTCAGCCTTCAGAAGGTGCTAAATTCTTTAAAATCCTTAAGGATTTAAAGAGTACGGCTCATTGCATTTTATGGAGCCTATATAACAGCTCAAGCAGTGCCAAAAAGGGAAGTTCCTCTTGCCTTCCTCCACCTGCTTCCAGCTGCAGGCTCCTGCGCCCCTGCCTTCTGCCTGCTCCTCAGAAGGTGCTGAAACCTGCAAATGGGGAGGAGGAACAGGATACTTTTCAGCTATTCTAAGGAGTTAAAACAGCTTATGGGAGCCTATCTATGCAGCAAGTAGTACACATGTATTCTGCCCAATTAGTCTGCAGATGACTTCCACGACATATGCATCAGACGTGAAATCAAAAATATTTGCCTGTCTGGAAAGTCTCGATAGATCCCTCTCAGCTAGGTGAAAAATGGATCTTAAGAGAAGCCTAAAAATAGCCCTAAGACATTTTATTAAAATCCCCTTATGTCTGAGGTATTTTACAACTTGTTAAAATTGAAGTATTACAAAATAATGTCAAGTACAAAATTCAGGATGGAAAACCAAAGCTATATGCACTCACATTTATTGGGATCACTAGAGGAATGGACAAGGAACGAACACACACACAATTAGTTAAAACAAGGAAAAGGGGAAGAGATAGTGCATACTACACTAAAAGATTTATAAACGTGGTTAGAAAAGGAAAGTTGGGGTATTAAGGCTTAGCAGTTTCAGTCTCCCCTCCCACTGTGTGCTGGCACTTAGTGAAGAAATCTTGCTTCCTCTCCTGCTGCTGCTGCACAGCTCTCTAGAGATGGCCATTTTTTTCATGGTGCATACTTAAAAGACAAGATTAACTACCCCATCACCTGAGAAAGACTTTTCCTCCTATAGACTTATTGATATATAAATAATTTTTTGAAACTGACAGTTACAGTCTTAATTCAGGAATAACTGGACTAATTTGTGCAACAAAAGCTATCAAAGGATCTCTTAAAAAATGTTAGATGTTTAACAATTTCTTGAAATGGACATGGTCACTTAACATTCATTTCCTTGATTGCAAGCTGTCTTCTGACCTTCTTCCAATGACCCTGGGTGAACAAATATTGCTCTTATTGATCCCGTTACATTTTTTTTTTTAAAACTAGTATGGAAACCTCTATCTAAATGATTATATACACCTACATTACTGTATCTAATGAGATACATAGGCATATGAGTGAGGAAGCTAGAGGTGCTACAGGTGTTAAAACTGTAGCCCGGGTTCTTTTATACAGTTTGAAGCCCTAAAGCAATCTACAATAAACAGCAGAAACACAATCAGCTATCTGACAATGCAGCAGCCTCGTGAGGTAATTGCATAACCATAAATTAACTGCTTTAGAGTAGGAAGCATGCATTAAGGGTCAAGAGAAAGGTATGAGCCTCTTATGACCCTAAACACACCCTAAATATCCTCAAGTCTGCTGTTGCAGACAGTACTTTTTTCAGGACCGCTAAATGGAAGAGTTTTTTCACTTTTCATTAATATGTTGTAACACCATCTCATCAAGAACAGAACCAACAACGTCCACATCGGTGAAGCCTGATGATGAGAAGCTCACAGAAGCAACTGATGCCTTTAATCACCCTGATGTGCCAGAAAAACTCCCTCTTCTTACAGGTAGTCAAGGAAGATCCAAAGTCAAATTTACCCTTTGTATGTTTAGATGACTCAAGCTGACTAAAGAAAAGTAAAAGCACTGTGTCTCAATTTCAACTACGAGATCCATCGGTACAACTTTTGACACAGGATGCTTGCTCATGCAAGCAGACTCTAAAAGGCAAAAATTACAGGGCAAACCAAATGTGCCAGAATATGATAGGATTATAGTGCCTCAGTGTGTAGGCAACACATTTGAATTTCAATTAAAATAACTAAGAAACATAGGAAAATAAGGAAGTTATCATACAAAGGAAAATTAAGTACATTTTCCTCCTCTCTCAAGCATAGCAACTGAAGTGACAGGCTCCAGAAAATACATGGAAGTTTATTTATAACTGAGACTGCACATGGTAATATCAGTGAGGTTTAAGAGGTCTTATATTGAGAGGTACGTCTTTAACTTCCACCAGTATCAATTACTAGTTTTTCAAGTTATATTTTCCTATAAGTTCAACCTACTCGAGTAACTTTAATGGTAGTCTTACAGAACACATTAAAATGTACTTTATGATAAGAGGACAACAGAATCTGGCCACAAACTATCCAGAAACTTCAAGCCTACCATGAACATAACAAATGCGAGGCATGTAAACTTCATGCTGTTATATGGAAACCTCTCGTTTATTAAAATATTCATATGAATAATAAAAAACCTTTCACATAAATACGAGTAGTACACTGAACAGAAGGCCTTTGACTACACATCACACAAGAGAAGTAATCAATTACTTTCCTTTATACTTTGATGTTTTAGGTCATAGAAGTCATGTTAGTATGTCTGCTCAGATCCTGTAAAAGGATCATAGCAGTTTTACTGGTTTTGTTAGCTAAAGAGATTACATAGTGTCCACCTCTGACCACTCATTGCAATTCCCTTATTTCAATTCAGCCTTACATTTTATCATTCAGACTCAAACACAAGAGCAGCGTAGGATTTTGATAAAAGGTCACTTTTCATAATTTTGTACTTCACTCATCTCCTCAGCTAAAAGCGGTAGGAAAAAAAATTTAAAATTGCAACTCATTCTTGCACATCTCTTAACATACCAAGTAAATGATGATGATACCACTCCACGCAAGATCAGATTTTAGTTACATTTTCAAAAAGGAGAATTAGATGAAGCTGACACAGCAGTAGAAACAGGTATATATGCAGAAGGAAGCCAGTGGGTCCACATAAGCAAGCACTGCTGCTGCTGGATGATGCAGCACTTGAGGTAAAGGTTTGAAATTCATCAACTGTAAAACTTCTGTGCTTGAAAAAAAGCTGTTAACCTAGCTGCTGATTACATTACTTGAACCACTGAAACAATCTTTAATTTTAGCTGAGGTGGCGTGTCAAGGACAATAGCAAGGACTAGATTTACTTCTTACAATAAACCCTTCAGTAGAGCTTTCCCTCCATCTGTCCTTTTAGGAGGAAAAGTAAGGTTCATCATTTCTATTACCCAGGTGGACAAACTGAAAGCACCAAGATTAGGTGGTAAAGCAAAGACTAAATACAGGCCTGATTATCAGTTGCCTCCCTCACAGCGACGGATTTTTTGTACAGTGTGTTAATACAAGATTGATTGAAGCCTCACAGGTTAAACTGATGAAGGAAATGTTCAGCTCTATCAGAGTAGCATCCCCTGTGTGAACTCATACAGGTAACTATACATTGCAACATTTCTTGGTATTTTTATTTAGATTATTTTAATACCAACCATGAAAAAAAGACAAAAAAAAATAGCTAGGAAAGCCTTTAAGGTAACCAAAAGAAAAATACTAAAAACAAAAGGTAGCACTATATTTGGATTGGTTTCAAATTCACTACAGCAAGATCATTAGAATTCAATTAGGTTTCTACTGTGCTGTAAGATGTTTAATAATACATAAAATATACATTAATTTTGAACTGGAGTAGCAATAAGTTGTCATTAACAAAGCAGATGTCTATCACCTTGATAGTTTAAAATATAGTATGTCACAATGATTTGTGATCAAAGATTAAATGAATATTGTTAGCTTAAATCCTCTAAACCCTCAAGTTTTCTGCATGAAGAACCACTTGGTTGTTTTGAACCTGGCTTCTACATCTTCCATGGGAAAAGACAAAAATCACTTCATACCCAGTGCTCAGTTTAACTCATGGCTTTCAAGAGTTCACATCTCCTTCACTCATCTTTTTTCCAGCCTGAGAAGTCTTTACATCAAAGATGTTCCATACCTTTGATCATCCTTGTTGCCCTGAACTGAACTTCAAGCCAAACTACACCTCTTAACAGGATGAGGGAGCCACACAACATTAGAAAATGTGAATGCAAGCTGTTATTTACACAGTAGTATGGCAACCTTTTCTGGTTTATTCTTTATTTCTCTTCTAGTGACACACAACAATTACCTGTTTGACTCCAACTGAATGCTCACCTAATATTAAGACCTCACTCCTGAATGGTTATGGCCAATTCAGCATCTATCATTTTATATGCAAAGCTGGGGCTGTCCTCCTCAATGCTTTCAGGTAGCTACCCTGATAAATGACAACATTGGAAACTCAGTCACCCAAGTCCTCCCGTGGCTCTCTGCAGTTGTACCTCACCCTTATTATCCCAAATAATTTACTATCATCAGCAAGCTTCCCCACTAGTCACCAGGGCCCTTCCAGGTAATCCAGGAAAATGTTAGGTTGCCACAAGTAATTTGTCCCGCTTAGAAGTGACTATCTCAGCTGATACAAGCAAACATTTACTCCTACCTTATGTTCTTTATCTTTTAAGGAATTATTTATCCACACAAAGGCCTTCTCTTCTGATGCTATGGCTAGTTGCCTTTAAAGCTAGTGAGGGACCCTCCCAAAATCCATCCAGAAAATAGAGACACCTAAATTACTCTTATCCACATGGTTATTGTCCCTCCAACAGCCTCCATAAGGTTTCCTTACAGAAGTTACATTGACTTTTAACAGAAGTGGTGGGTATCTGCATAAGTAACACTACTAATTTGACTGTTTCGAACACTAGGATTACCACCTTGCAAATGCTACAGCCTCCCTTACCTACATTTTGGCATCACACCCGTCATTCTCTATACCTCCGGCACCATGGCAGATTTAGGCAAGAATTCACATACCACCATCAGCAATTCTGCTACTTCAGTTTTGAGTTTTTAGAACTGGAGTGAATATATCACCCTGTCCTGGTACTTTGCTGACAATCATGTCATCAGCTACTTCCACAAACTCTTCTCCTGTCTCTACTGTGTTAGACACACCAGTTGAGGAGTCCTTTGCAAAGAAGAGTTCAGAAACTTGAATATCTCCTGTTTTCTTGCCACTGAACAAAGACAAATAATTTCTCTGCAAAGGCTGTATCTACTCCACGTGCTCTGCTTATAACCTGATCATCAGGAATTGCTATAGGCAGTCTGGAAAACTCCTGATCTGTAAGAAGAAAATATCATCAGTTTTGATGCCTTACACTGAAAAGTTTGTGGTTAATTAATTTCCACATTTAGACTACTAGACTTAAGATTTTTAACTTAACTCATTTGAACATTCCTTCAGCTTCTTTTGTTTGTTTTGAAGGCAGATTTCTTCTGTCCTTTTGTAATTCTCTTGCCAGATGGCACACATTAGTGCTCTGCTTCAGACACAATCTCCATGTCCTATGTCTGTCTCCTTCACTGCACTCCATGTCACCTTGAGAGACCAAGGTCTTAAAAGCTGTCTGGTTACTTTCTTTTTAAAGAAGCTTTTTTGTCCCCCTCTGTCTTGTTTTATAGCATCTCTTTGAATGAGATAGAATTTGATATATGTATTTGATGATGTACAAGAGATGAGAAAGGCTTATATCTTCCTTTAAAGAATCCAAAGTAGCCTACTTTTACCTACCATTTCTTTAAGCCATGCTGCGTGACAAGAAGTGTTCAGTAAGTACAGCTGATCCACATCACAGTGTTTGTGTTACACAAGCAGATACTTCCACTGATTCTTAAATCAGGTCTCAATCTCCACTCCCCCACCCTCAAAAAAGAGGGGACAAAAAAATTGCCAAAGACAGAAGCATGGATTTGAAAATTTACGGCTCTCTTGAATTTCTGATAGATTGGCTTATTTGTTTTTTGTGGTGTTTTGTCTGTTTTTTTTTAATTGGGTTTTTGTTTGTTTAATGTACATGAAGTAGTAGCTGAACTTTATTTGTTCACCAATCCCTTCTCTCACTGCAAGATATTAGCACTGGAATAAATTCAGTTTTCACATGAGTAATTTATATGTGAATTTTAAAAAATACCCAGCTCAAAATCCCATCCAGACTGTGGAGTAGTTCAGTGGAAGTCAATAAATTCGAACCACTTGACATACCCTTGTAGACAGGGTCCATGTGGATTATTGACAAACTATACAAAATCATTCACAAACAAGAACATTTTATTTTGTTTACAAACCCTGACTATTACAGGACACAAGTGTATCGCAGTAGTTTGTTACTGTGAACCACTCTGAACAGAGAGACAATGCCTTTACATCGATCATACGTGGCACGCATGCTAAATCAAGGTTAGGTTTAAAAGGCTTGAAAAAGGTTTATACAGAAACAAGATTGATCTGGGAAACACATTTTCAACGGAGAGATGACAGGATGAAACAGTGCATTTGTGCTCAGAGATATGATTAATTACAAGCATTAGAATTATCTCAGTGCTATCACATTTATTTTAACATTTCTGCAGATAGGCTAAATACACATCTGTTCTCAAATACTGATGAATTTACAGTTGTGGGATAAGATACAGGAGCACTAGCATGGATTTTCATTTCAAGTATGTGATGACTCCAAACTCTGGAGCATACAGGAGTTTAGGAAGGAGAAGATGATGAAATCCCTTTGTAGGACAATGAAAAGGATTCCTCTGAAAGAGGATATAGGTAAGTCAGCAGTTCATAAACACACATGGTGTTGCACTAACTGAAAATCTGACCTGCTCCTCTTAATCTCATAAAGTACTCCCTAGGCAAGTGATCAAGGTACCTGTCTTTGCCTTTGTTAAAGATGCAGCTTTGGAGGAAGCCAAAGTCAGGCTCCCCGGTGGAACCAGAGCAAGAACAGAGCCTAGAGGAGGACAAATGTATTGAGGAATTATCTCTGTATACAAAGTTTCATGTATGGAAAGCGGGGGGGTGGAGTGGTGGGGAGCAGCCAAGCTCTTGCTTTCTGCATTCTAGACAAGTTCCTTCACAATCAGAAAAGGTTTAAAATACTCTTAACTGGTATGTCTGAGAACTAATCTAAAAAAACCCAAAACTCCACAGCACAAAAGCAAAGAATTCCCAGAGGCCACAACACAGCAGGATGATAACAGAGCCAGTGCTAAACTAACAGCTTGCATTAGAAGCAGTCAGTGCACAACTCAAGCTGAGGTGAGCTGTTTAGATTAATTACCGGCTGATAACTAAGTATTGCTGTCAAGCCACTTCTGCCCAACACTCAGCAGCTCCTGATATCCAGATCATCTCTCTGTCTTTATAAGAATGTCATTTTCCTTCCAACGTAAGTCTGGCATTCCTACTATTGACCAGGGTGCCACAGACACTAGAAGGGCAGCACCATAACCTGTTTTGCAGTCACGCGTTCCTTAGCCAAGCCTCAAGCAGGGAGGCTTCAGCCTCAGCACTACTCAACAGCAGACAACTGGTTGTCTGTTGTCAGCAGATAACAAAGTCAAATGAGTCAGGGTCTCTTGTTTTAAATAGATGAGAAGTCCATGAGGGAGCAGACTTCAGACAATTTGCAGCAGACATTTGCCATATTTAAGTCTGCAGAGCAGATTTATATAAATTGTGAGCTGAAGAGTTTCCTAAAAGAATTAAGCTGCCCATCTATAATGTCTGATCCTTTCATGTGTATTGTCCCATATACACAATTTCACAACTGATGCTTTCATGCACCTCAGGAATTTGTGGTAACACCATGCAAAACAGACCAACTGCTTCAAATTTGTCTGTAGGTATGTTGCATAATTCAGCAATTCGGGTAAACAATATGAAGCTGTTTCATGAATAAAATTTATTATATCCAAGGTACTTAATGTTTTTGGTTTGGTCAGATACAGGCACTGAGTAACTGGATGTGAGCAACAGGCAGTGAACATCATGGATATAGGTACTACTGCTACACACCAGCTGGAACAATTCATACAATGCAAAAAAAGCTTTACAGCTATAATGAGTACATAGCTCCATGTTCATTTTCCACTGTGGTCCTTGTAAAAAGTTCTTTATTTATAAAAGTCTTATTTAAGATGCCTTATAAAGCAAAGAGTTTTGACTGCATTTTCCAGAGACATCACAGCAAGGAGAAGTATTTTCAGTAAGGCTTTGGGGGTCATAGTAGCTATTTCAACTCATCACGCAGAAGACTCTGTTGTGGTTTAAGGTTTGGGGAAGGGGAGGGACAGGTGGAGCGGCTATTCTACTCCCCTTCCTGCCACACTCTATAAAAGGACACAGGAAGTTCTGCTCACCCCTTCCTCGCTGGGATTGCTGTTCGGACGCACCACTCTGTGGCTGCTACAACTCCACATGGTTCGGGAGGAATCCAACAACATTTGAGGATCGGTGTTGTATATATTTGTATACATACCTTCCCTTGATACCTCTGTATATTTCCCTTCCTTTAATATCCCTTTTGTTACTCCCTGTTAAAAGTTGTAATCTTGATTTCCAACTTTGTGTGAGGTCTTTCTTCCTCCCCTGGGAGGGAAGAGGGGAGGGGGGNGGGGGAGGAGGGGAGGGGGGAAGGGGGTTAAAATTATTTCGGCCCGTGGGGGGTTGCCCTGAGCCTTAAACGGAGACAGCCTGACATGCATAATAGTGTTTATTTCAATGCAACTACACGTGCTGGTGTTCTCACAAGTCAAATGACTGCAAAGATCTACAGATCTCAGCACAGAGGAAAAACTCCAACCCTCATGGAACATTCATAAGGCCAAGAACTACTTAGTGCATCAGGAAACCAACTACAACAGCTAAGAGAAAGTTGTAGTTTATCACTAAAGTTGTAGGCTTTTTGTTTACTTTTTAAATGGTCCCTTCCTATCTTCTCTCTCCCCCCCCCCCAA
>VYZX01009057.1:0-10466 GCA_013401335.1 Brachypteracias leptosomus | reverse complement strand
AGAATGTCTACATAACTACTTGACTAATTTTATTGAATTCTGGTTGAGCTAGTTAATTTCTGTGATTCTGCAATACATATACTTACCTTTTCTAGAGATTCAAGTGCATAAAACTTGACATGATATGTACATAATTGTATTGATATCTGTCAAATTAGACTGAAGTTGAAATATGACATTTTCTTTTTCAGAAATCTTTAAAAAATACAAGACATGTTCTGATAGGTATGATACATAAGATAAACCATTAATTAAATACAGTTAAAAATGACAATGCAGTCTTCTAGTTTAAAAAAAAAAAAATTACACCATTTTGAAGACAGACAGTTTTGTCTGTGAGATTTTGAATTTTTAGACATAATGTTTGTAGTAGTCTTTGGGAATTCCTGTTTCTTGGGTCTTTTTTATGATCTCTCTGTGGTAAAGGCAGCTCTTTTGTCAGCTGGTCAATCGTTTTCAAATGTCTTGTGTTGCTTGTGTTTATTTTAATCTACGTATTTGTGAGTTCAGTTATAAGGATATCGATGTTGTTCACCTTTAGTGGTTTGATAGTCAACAATGTCCAGTCAACATCATATAACAGCATAATATAAAAAAGCTGTGTATGTTAGAGAGAATAGAGCCTTTAAATAAACACATATATAAGCATAGTTGCAAGTATTTCTTTTTCATGTTTAACCTTGCTCCTAATCAAACTCTTCAGTTACTAAAGATGTAAATAAGACTTTGAGGGTCCCAGCTGTAGGGATCCTCAGAAAAGAAATAATTTTTATTTCTTTAAATGTTCAGTCATTAAAAATTTAGAAGGGCTGGCTTTTTTATTTTTCTGCAAATATTTCAATATTTGTAATATTGATATTACTTTTTTTTAAAATAAGTGTGTCTTGTTACACTATAATAAAAATGGAAATATTAACCAAATATGTAAATATTACACCTCTGCTAAAAGATTGCCATTTCATAACTTCATAGTTAAGACTGAGTTCCTTCTAAAAAGGATGACGTTAAAGGAAACTCAACCAGCCATCAAATTAGCTACCTTAGATGGCTTGTATGCAATTTGGAGAAGAAAAAAAGTTTAAAGACAATCAGAAATGACTCTAAGATTGTTTTCCTAAGTTCAGTAATTGAGTTTTTTGGAGAAAGGGTGGACATCTTTCCTATGGGAGGCCTCTTCAGATCTCTTCAAACCTAGGACATCAATATCAAAGTTTCTAAGAATTCAGAATTACCTCTGTTTTTATGACCCCTTCCTAAGACAAATACTTAGACAGCTCCTCAAACATCTTCTGGGCTCAGTTGTTTTCTAGGTAACAGTTCAGCTATTTCTCCAACAAACCGTGTGGCAAATGTCCCTCAACAAGCACCTTTTTTTTTTTTTTGAGAGAGAGAAGTTCTAAGTTATTTGCTCATGTTTTTTGAGAAGTCATTTCTTTCAGTTCTTTTGACATCTAACTCACTGAATTCTCTTTGTTCAAAGAACACAGAGAACTATGTGACAGCATTCAAAAAAATAAATTTTAAGACTAATGCCCATTTTTTGTTTATTCTTCAGAAGTGAAAACTTGTTAGGATCTAAGACAACATATGGTATCCATTTATCTCTGAAAGTGGTTTGAACTTGCTTTTAATAGTCTATAAAAACCACCCCAATCCCCCCCAAACACACTCATGAGTGTTTAAAAGATGTCCAGTTATGGCTACTAAGTGTAAAATAAGATTCTTCGTACTCAAAATCACAAATTAATATTTTTAAGTTGAGAATGACAGTTTCACCTGTTCTACACAGAACAAAGAATTTCATCAAGTATTTCTTCTGTCCTATAGCTTCACATCTAGCTGGAGTTTATTATTTAGAATTACATTTAATTTAGAACTAAATGCTTCAGGCACATGACAAATATACTATGTCCTCTGATAGGCTGGTCCAGTATTTAATAACATGCACAGTTAAAAGGAAATGCCTTCTGATACAAATTTTTCTAGCTTTCTCTCTTAACCTCGTCATTGAAACTGTCTTCTGTTAGATTAAAGACTTCTAGTATCATTAATTTTCTACTTCTGTAATAGCTAAAGATTGTGTAAAAATAAACTTTTCTTATATTTTTACAAAGATAAATGCACTCAGATTTTCTTGTGTCCCACTGTGAATTAGTTTTCTAGCCTCAGATCTTTCTAATAACTCTTCTGAAACCATCAACATTTGCTGTATTGTTTTTTGAAGTATCAAGCAACCACTCAATAACAACACTGAAGTAGCAGCATCCTCTACATTTATGCAAAAAGTGGTAACATCTTTGTAACTATTAAAAATTTTCATAGTTATAGATCAAAAACCTTACAGGCACTGTATCCTAATGAAAGTACATACTAAGTACATCCAGCATGATTCCCACTTCCTTTTTACTATAATTTTCTAAATTGGCCTTTCTTTCACCCTGTAAGCATTATATTTTTTGAGAACTCAGCCAAAAGTCACAAAACTCTACAGTTTGGAAAAAGTGGTGTAAACGTCTCCACCTTTCTGTAAGATTTAAATTATTCAGAGAAGAAAAACAGAATTTGGCGTTTTTATCGCTTCAGCATTTTTGTTTCATCTGCACACTTTATCAGCAATAATTTTGTCTTCTTCCAGGCCACTGACAATGTACAAAACCAGATTCTTTTGCAACTTCACTACAAATGCTCCTTTAGATTATATTTGCAAATTTATCATATTTGATCTCTCAGCTCACTATTACTGTATTTGATGCACCCCAGACTGACTATGCATAGTCAAAAAAAAGGTCTTCTTGACAGGCTGAAGAGAATTCTCCTTGCTTTTTCTCAGTGGAAGACCTTTGTATACATGGTGATGAATCCTCACTTCCCCGCCAAACTGCAGGTAGATTTTTCTGGCATAGATCTTTTTGTCTACTTGTTGTTTTCCTCACACAGGTGCTTGCTTCAGACTTACCTGAAGTATGAAAAACATTGTCCCACATGGATGGGCAACTAGTTAGAACACAATTAAAACTGATGATGCCTGAATGTATTTCTGATAGCTTTTCAGTGATGATCTGACAAGGTGCCAGATGCTTGACATATACCGTTTTTGACCAAAAGCTCTTACCTAGAAGGTATTTCATTAAACTTGATTTTGACACAAAATACAAAATAAAATTTGGATCATATATGGAAGAATCTGGCTGAAAAATGCCCCTGCATTTTTTTTTCCCCTCTGATAGCTCCAAATAAACTCCTTGATCTGATTAATCCTGTTATTGCACAGACAGTAGTGTCTGAACAGCACATGGAAGAAGATCAAGGAAAAAAGTTATGCAAGGGAGATGAAGACAGGTTTGTCTAAGACATAACTGCCACCTGAGTACTCAGACAACTACAGCCCTATTTAGCTTCTCTTCAAACATAAACTAAATATGTTCTAACTTTGCAGCTACCTGTATCATGATGGATCTTATCTTCCTTCTCAATCAACAATAGAATATCAGAGCTTGGGTTTTTTTCCCCTAAGTTGATCATATTTTCAGAATCCTGAGATTTCCTTTTCTGTATATTTAGCTATATTTGTCAGCTGTTTGCAGTGTCCTGTCTCCTGTCATTAATTTCTATGTTTTTCATCTCTAACCAAGGTGCCTTGTAAATGATTGTAGGAGTGTGAATTTGGGGGACATAGTAGATTCCTTAAACAATTTCCACTTATTATTTACACTAATGATCCAGATGATGGGGCAGAGTGTACCCCCATCAATTTTGCTGATAACACAAAACTGGGAGGAGTGGCTTATATGTGGCTGCCATCCAGAGGGACCTCAACATGCTGGAGAAATGGGCTGATAGGAACATTATGAGGTTCAACCAAGGGTACTACAAAGTCCTGCACCAAGGAATAAATAACCACATTCACCAATATACACTGATGGCTGAATTTCTGGAAAACAGTTTTTCAGAGAAGACCCTGGGTGTCCTGATGGACACCAAGTCANGAAACACAGGAAGTTCCCTCTTAACATCAGAAAACAGTTTTTCACTATGAGCACGACCAAGCACTAGCATAAATTGCCCAGGGGTGTTGTGGAGTTCCCCTTCATGGAGATATTAAAAAACTGTCTGGACGCAGTCTTAGGCAACTCTGCTTATGTGCCCTTGCAGCAAAGAAGGGGAACGGTGTCCTTGGCTGAATTAAGCAAAGGATTGCCAGCAGGGTGAAGGAGGTGATCTTTCCCCTCTAATCAGCCCTGGGGAAGCCACACCTGGAGTGCTGTCTCCAGTTCTGGGCTCCCCAGTACAAGAGAGAGATAAACGTACTGGAGAGAGACCAACAAAGGACCACAAAAATGATTATGGGACTGCAACATCTCTGTNTCCCTCTTAACATCAGAAAACAGTTTTTCACTATGAGCACGACCAAGCACTAGCATAAATTGCCCAGGGGTGTTGTGGAGTTCCCCTTCATGGAGATATTAAAAAACTGTCTGGACGCAGTCTTAGGCAACTCTGCTTGAGCAGGGTGATTGGACCAGATGACCTCCAGAGGTCCCTGTCCAATCCCAACCAGTCTGTGTCTGTATTTGTCCTTCCTGTGAGTTTTATATAGTGTTCTTACATGTTTTATGCAATGTTTTCCATTCTTCATTGATAGTATCCTCAAAGGATTGCCCTAGATAGTAGTGAGTTACAATTTCTAGCCCTGTACAGCCATGAAATAATAGACTTGAAAGTAATGAACAATTTTTTTGCACAAAAAAATTTTTATTAATGCAGGGCTAAACCTTTCCCATTCTAGGTCTCAGGAGAGGGAAAATTTTTTCCAAAGTATGAAACCATGGAATACCAAACATGAAATTCCAAGACAATGAAGGCCATAAAATTATGATTAGAAACAGCATATTGATTTTTTAAAATGTTAATGATTAGAAAGCACTGGAAAAAAAATGGAATATTACACTGTGCCCCAGAAGTGGTGATTTGGAATGCAGAATAAACAACATAGTTTTGTAGCACTTAAAATTATTTATCAGCTATGTGAAAGGTTATATCTATGTAAAGGAGATGTAGCTGTATAGACAGACAAGGTAAAAACATCAGACAACATGTACACACCATATAATATATGAAGGGTCAAATGCTTAAACACAATTGAGTTACCACAATCAACTGATATACCACACCTGATTGCAAGTGTGATCTTTACTTGCTCCAACTGGAAGTAGTATGTATTTCCTTCAACAATCTTTACTGAAGTTACACATTTTAGTTGACAAAGATAGTTTTCACAATTGAGCTGAAATGTGATACATTTTTGCAGGTGCATCTGCAACTTCAATGAAGGTATGCAGTGCTTTCATAGTACTGTTTAAATGTTACAATACATAAATATATTTCATTCACATATTACATTGACAGAAATAAAACTATACATACAAAAGAAGTCTTTTAAAAATTCAGTCAAATCTAAATAATAAAATCTAACTATTTTTTTACCCACTTGGTGAGAAACACTAACATTTTTAGGCCTGTAATACTGAAAAACCTCTTTCTAAAATATTCTGAAATTCTCATATTCTTGTGTTTAGCATATAAATTAAAAGACAGATGCACAGTAAAACAACTCAAATAATTAACCCACCATTAATTAAACACCATTATGGTTGGTTCAAGGGATTACTATAACTGCCATCTGTGTATGGAGGTGAATATTTACAGAAACTGAACAGAATCATAAAGTGATTACCTCCCTTTAAAAGAGCCTGGCCTTGAAAGAGAATAGGTGTAACCAGGGCCATTTGTTAATTACATGCCAAGTAGCAGCAGGTACTAGAAAAATCTTCATGGATATTTGCTGACTGACATGTTGAAGACTGGTAGCAGGCTGAGAAATTAAGGTGAAACAGTGCTATCTTCAAGTATCTTCAAGTCTACAGGTACTTAATCTGGTAGTACCTGTCTATTCATTGACTACCGAGTTAGGGTTATGACTATGCTGATGTTTCATTTTTGAGTTGCTAAAATTAAGTGAAAAAGAATCTAGTACAGAAGAATAAAATTCTCAGCTGGGGCAGCTAGTGAACACACTTTTCAATAGCTCTTTTCTCTGACAGGTTTCCAAAGTCCTCTGTGGCTCTCTAAATTTCTCTATGCCTTTCTAGACAAAAACACTCTGATACTCCTGATGCTTCTGATTCTTCAGACAAAAAAAGTCACAGGAATGTTATGGAAAACAAAGTTGACAACTTCATGCAAATTTTGGGTTGGTGCAGGGAAGCTCGAAACATGGGATCAATACTTCACATTTCTTCTTCCAAAGGTGCAAAGTACTTCATTCAACTCTAGCAAATATGCAAAGAGCCCAGCAGTGCAACAAAACAGTGCTAAAAAGGTTGAAAGGCTCAAAACAGGAGCTAAATCTCGGTAGCATCTGAAATTTATATTTTCTGGTACCATTTGTATCTCATGAAAACAGAAATTATAAAATACAGAATACTCATACCACAAAAATCGGGACACCTGTTTCTTTTTGATGAATGAATGTGAAATGCCAACAGTGAGATTATCCCAAGTTCCCCCCCCCAACATGTAATAATCAATTACTGAAATTGATTTCAATACGAAATAGAAAAAGAAAACAATAGACTTTTAGAAACTTTTATTTCCTTTCTTCAGTACTATATGGTACTAATCTCTGGGTAACATTTGTGGTCCTTTGCTTAACCTTGACTTCATTTTTGCAGAGTGGTGAAACTTATCTTCAATGACTCTGTAGTTTACTCCATCTTCCCCACAATCTCTGCAAAAAACAACTATCTAGGGCACTGTCCTAGAACATGTAACTTCAAACCCTCTTCAGGAGACCATTGAACCTAGATCTACCATACTTTAGCAAAAGTTTAGTCACTTATATTTAACAGAACGGAAAGCCCTCTGCTTCTTGCTTCTACCCTACTTTAAAAGAAAAGTGTGACTGGTGAAATGCCTAGGAGGATGGGCTATATACTACTTTTCCTAACATTCCTTATTTACAAGTTTAGACAACTTTATCTTTCATTTAGCCTGCTACCTATTGTGAACTTCATTCTGAGGCACTTAATTCTTCCTGCAATGGGTTAAGGGAAGTTGGACACCTATGCCAAACCTTCCACCTTGGAAACTGGCTTCCTGAATGTTAGCTGTTAGCAACAGTCAGCATCATAATGATAAGTCTTATTTTGAAAAATTTACAATAGTTTTCTATAGAGCTACACTGGAAATTTAAGAGAACTTCTGGAGGTATAGGTTTAAATGTAAATCCTTTCCATACCTTAATGCAAGACCTAATACCTATGTCTGTAGTGGGCTCCCTCTATGTCCTTGCTTTCCACAGAATACAAATATAGCACGACAAAGTCAGTTGTGTTGAAACCAAGAACCTGGTCTAGCTTATCAAGAGATAATGGCATGACTTAGGTGGAAGTCAATTTAGAAGAACTTGCTATATAATCACATTAACCAAGAAAGTCCAACTGATGTAGTCAGTATTCATATAGAGGTATATGCATGTAGCCTATTAACAGGTTTCTAAACATTTTGTTTCTATGTCTTTGCTGTGACTACTTTGTCATGTCTTCTTTGTACAGAAAACTCATGCACAACTGTGTGGTAAGCAAATCACATTAAACTAAAACACATACCTTTACAGTGTGTTTATGACCAGACTACATATAATTTTTTAATAATATGTTTTCCTATAACTAGATATTTGTGGCATGACTCATCAGTGTGTGCTTTTAGAGAATCAGGAAAAATATTCCTGAATATTTCTGTGCACATTACCTAGGAATAAAATACATTTCAAATTTTACCAGTTAAACATCAAAATATATGCTCAGGGGTTTATCCAATTATATGCATGTAGCTCCCAAATAAATTAATGAGTATTTAATCTAAACTCTTCCTGTGGCTAGCTTGTGTTCTTTCTGAGGGTTATTTATTTTAACATAGGCTGGTTTATGGCTAATGAAACATTTCACTACAGTATTCAACTTCTTGATTCTTCATCTTCTTCCTCTGGATTCTTTGTCTTGTCTTTGAATTGCACCTATGATAATATGGTATTTTTGTTAGAAGGTAGCAGTTTTGTAGGCAAAAGCTTTTGCCCAATAATCATTCATCCTTAAGCTTTTAAGAACCCCACCTTTTATAAATATGTAGTATCCATGCTTAGCTTTCTGACAGTTTCCTCATATTGCTCAATATACAGGAAAATAACCACATTGATGGGAGATTAGTTAGCAGAACTGTAAAGTAAGAGAGCATGCATAAAACAATAAACTCATGTCATGTTAGCAAGTTAGGTTGGGGGGGGAAGGAAATCGTATTGACAATTAAACAGCTTACTATCATATGGAGGTGGGTGATTTGTTAAAACAACAGCTCATTTAGGACCATTTCTCAGCAAAGATTTGGCTCTTGCCCTCTCACAGCTGTATTGTTCTAATCACTGTGCACAATCGCACTCCTATTTCAGTTAATTTAAAAAAAAAAATTAAAAATACATGCTTCTGCCACAGTACCCCTGCAAATTAAAGCCTTGAAGGCAAGACCAGTGATGGTACCATGTAAGCTGTGCTGACAACATCTACAAGGACTTCAATTTAAGAATAAGGAGCTATTCATCCTTTATCAAGTGTGTCAATGTAAGTCCCACTCTAAGTGATTGTCCAGAAGTATTGTATATGAATGCTAGAACTAAGGAATATCATTCATGATAGTAAGCCAGAGAAGTTAGTACTGTTTTCTAAGTGTCTGTTCTGCTAAGCATAATACACAGTAGCAGACAAATATAAGAAAGACACTACAACTAGCTGCCTCTGAAAGGTGTCTTCTGAGCACTAAGAGAGACTCAGTAATCACGGAGTGTTAACCCCAGCAGGTAGCAGTGATGTCCAGCCATGGTAACTTGGCATAGGGTTGGGGAACAGATATTTTCAATGACATTGTAGAAGTTAGCAAAGTGTAGGTCACAGAATACATGAATATGCCAGTAAGAAGGGCCTTGAAGTCCTGCTGGACAATAACTTAGCCATGAGACAGAAACATGCCCTTGTGGCCAAGAAGACCAATGGTATGATGTGGTTCATTAAGAACATGACCAGTAGGTCAGGAGAGGTTCTTCTTCTCCTCTACTCTGCCCTGGTAGGGACACATCTGGAGTACTGTGCCCAGTTCTGGGCTTCCCAGTTCAAGAGATACAGGAAACTACTGGATAGAGCTCAAGGGAGAGTTGTGAGGATGATTAAAGGACTTGAACATCTCTTTCACGAGGAAAGGCTGAGACCCCTGGGGCTGTTTATCCTGGAGAAGAGAAGGCTGAGAGAGGATATTATCAATACTTATAAAGATCTGAAGGATGGGTGTCAAGAGGATGGGGCCAATCTCTTTTCAGTCGTGCCCAATCACGAGGGGGCAAAGGGCCCAAACTGCAACACAGGAAGTTCCACCTAACATTAGGAAAAGCTTCTTTACTACAATGGTGATAGAGCACTGGAATAGGCTGCCAAGATAAGTTGCCAATTCTCCTTCTCTGGAGACTTTCAAAACCCTTCTGGATGCCTTCCTGTGTACCCTGATCCAGGTGAATCTGCTTTGGCAGTGGGGTTGGACTAGATGATCTCCAGAGGACCCTTCCAACTCCTACCATTCTCTGATTCTGTACCACTTATGAGGAAAAAAAAGGGGTTTTGTAAGATATGTATCTCTGACATTATTATACTGAAACAAGCATGTCAAGATGATTTGTCAGTATTTGTATGCACACATACTGAATGCTCTTTTTTTTCAATACTGCAAGCATCCTTAAAAATTTTGAGTTTATGTTCATGAAACAGGTGTTTTCATAAGTAGTTGCAGAATGTCAAATAATCAGAAAGATTGTAAACAAGTAGGACATTTTTAGAGACCAATGAACATCTTGGCAAATCACATATTAGATCTCAAGTACACATGCTGATAAAAATGTTCCATCTAAAGAAGATGGAGGATTTGGGATAGCATCAGTGAGTACAAGACTACCTATCCTATGAATGACAGTTACACATAAGTAACTAGCTATTATCAGCAAAAAACAAACCAAACCAACAAAACAAAAAAACACAGTACAGAAAACAGTTATTCAAAATTGTTTTGAAGAGAGTGTGTGCAAAAAATATACAAGAACGTGGTATGGCACTGCTATAGTTTTAAACTAGTAGTTATTATTGATCCAGAGGTTATACAGAATGGGAATAAAATTAACATAGCTGGTGGCAACTATGTGGTAATTTGTAAACTCCATTTTGGAAGCATTCAGAAACCTATCTCTGTCAAGACCATAAAAGAAAAATATTGTAACAATCCATATTTCTGGTTGTTGGACTATGAAGTGTTGAACTATAAATACAGAGGACAAGAGGCTGTTGGTCGACAGCCGACTGAACATGAGTCAGCAGTGT
>VYZX01009056.1:63271-134828 GCA_013401335.1 Brachypteracias leptosomus | reverse complement strand
TCTATGATTCTATGATCTGTGGGTACTTGAAACTTGGAATGTGCTTTTTGACTGGGGCTAATGAGTCAGTGATATCCAGACAGATGTATGTCACCCTACGGATTTCTGAGCAATCATGGGACAACCTCCCACTTGGTTTCACATCGTTTTTGAGCTGGTTGTGACTTCTTCCCTTTTCAAATCCTGTGTCCCCCAGGACTGCAGGTCTGTGGGTAGCTCTCAGTAGAGGAACAAGAACGATTAATGGAAAACAAATCACATTTCACAGATATTGTGTTGCACATGGACACAGTTGTCATTTAGTCATCATCAAACCATGGATTTTTAATACCAATCCTTTTCTTGTGGCACTTTCTGCGTTCACATCTAGTAGCCACAGCAGCTGGGCTTTTTCACCTCAGTGTTTCTCTGAGTTTTTGTACCTGTTGGAGGTGTGCAAGAGCTGAGGACATTTGCACACTTAGATTTACCCTTTGCAGTGTTCAGGGTTTAGTTGGAGAGCAGACTCCTTTTGTCCTCAGTGGGAATAGAGGCTTTTCCTAGAGCACCTCAGAATTTGGGTGGGCTGGAGGAAACCAAGGGATGGATCCGTCTTTTTCCACTGCCAACTAAAGGATTATGGTCCAGCTCAACTCCTAACTGGAGCTCCTCACCTAGGTGTCAAAAGAGTGGTGGGGTAACACTAGGCTATTGTATCAGTGTATGCAGGCAAGGTAGAAGTCTTTGAGGAGCTCAGAGAGATGTAGGAGATGGCCTGGGGTGAGACTGCAGATGAAGGGGTCCTGGGACAAGTTTTAACATGAGGGAAGAAGCTACCATGATGTAGATGAACACCTCAGGGCTGAATTATGGTGTGTTTCTCCTTGCAGCAGTGATGAAGAAGATATGGCCAATGTAGGGTTCATTCCCTGGCTTAGGCAGGGCAGCTTGGCCTGTGAGTACCAAAAAGATGCATTTATGGAGAAATATTGGTTTACTTTAAACTTTTGGGGATTTTGCCGTGGATTTCAGTAAGAGCACGACTTCATTCTTGGTCTCCACATTAGGAAACAACTTTCTGTGTCACTTGCTGATGGCAACGTGCAGGAAAGTGGAGGTAGAGTTACGTGGTGTCACCATAAAAACAGGAGCTGATGCCTGGAACTTTAAAATTGTGTCAGTGGAAAGCTGACTTTTAATCGACATTTCTGACTATGCATATTTATTACATAGATGATACCCCTATTGTATGGTGTGCAGAGGCAGTCTGCATGAGTAAAAATGGAAGGAGCTTTTTATTCGGTTCAATTTTAATCAAATTCTACAGAGCAGCATTTCTATGGCCCATTTAAAATTTAAACAAAGGCAGAATAGCTCCCTCTATATCTATACCCTCTTACTATTGTAGGAAGAAAAGAACAAGTAAAAGCTCAAAGAAGCCCTTACAATCCCATTGACACTGGCCAGATGCAAGCTGTACAGATATTTTAACCTCACTAAATAACTGTTTGAAATGTCTTTGCCTTCTATTTGGGGGTTCTGAAGAGCCTGATGAAATGATACCTGGAGGAAGTGGCCAGTCCTATTGTTTGTGAGATATCTCTGTGGATTCTTAATAGCAATTTTGAATACTAAGCAGTTGCCCTGGTGCCTGTTGTGAGATTCTCAAAAATCTGCTCCAAAGCGAAAGAGACAAAAGCGAATGAATGAAATCAAATTGAGTTGTAGCCAGGGACAGATGGGACCCACTCATTAATGTAACTTGGCCTATTCATGGCATTCTCCTCCACGCAGAACAAGGTTCTAGTACTTGGAGCTAAGATGGAAGTGATATATAGTTCCTCAGATCTGCTTTACACTGACATTTGGACTCTACAAGGGGTGTGTTTAAATGGAAATTTTGAGTGGTTCAATACACTTTTTTTGGTTATTTCTCTTTTACCAGTGAAACCTGTTAACTCAAACTCCAAGCTTGTCATAGGAATTGGGCTGCTCTTTTTGAAGGCAGCATCTTCTTGGATGTACTCAGAGGTGAAGTGATGAAGATATTATGTGTGAGAGGCATGGATATGAAAACCAAGAAGCCTTTCAAAGGATGCTCAAAGGCAGGACAGAACCAGGATCTGGAGCTTCTGCTTTATTGCTGATTTCTTATGTCCCCTGGGTCAATTGTGACCATGGTCACAACTTCCACAGCTTACTTCTCAATGAAATAGAAAACTTTGAAAGCTACAGTGGAAGGCTTGACAGCTATTTATTATATTCTTCTGAAAATCTCATGGTCTTTAATTGTCATAGCTCCTGAGCTCTGTACAGCTGCCTAACAGTATTAGGTTAAGTGAATAGTTATCACGAAGAACTTAATTAAATTTCTGAACTTGTTGCCTCAGGATATTTTGGAGGCTAAAAGTTCAGATGGGTTTAAAAAAGAGAGTCAATAAATTCATAGAGGGAAACTACTCCTGTGGTTGCTGCATCAGTAGCCCAGATGCACTCCCTGTTCACACAGTCCCTTGACAGAAGCTTGAAGGAGATGCCAAAGTAAGAAACACTCTCTAGAACTCCTTTCCTGGACTTCTTCCCTAAGCAGCTATTATTGACCACTGGCAGAGAGAAAATACAGAACTAACTGGATTTTTTAGCCCTGACAGATACTCCTTGGACACATCTGAAAATTGACACTTTAAAAGTCAATTTTCAAGGTTAAGTAACTGCAGACTGGATCTCACCAAGTTCTCTCCACCTGTTGTGCAATGTCAGACCCTCTGTTTATACACATAAAAGAGATTTAAGAAAGGAAAAATCAAATGACTGCACCCACTGACATAAAAGAACACTTAAAAGGTCAGTAATTAATTTGGAGGGTGGAAAATCATTGCTCTTTTCCAAAGCATATGTTATTTGTTAACTGTTTTTTGCTGCTAGGTAAGTTGACTTTTATTTACAGTGCCAACCATTGACATCCAAAATTAAAGCTTTCCCTTCTCAGCTATGATCTTTGGGACTGCACTTTGTGGCTGGTAGTAAAATAGATGCCTTCAGACAAAGTTTTTTTGTTTTCAGACATAAAAGTTCGTTAATATGAGGGTGGTTGATCACTGGAACAGGTTGCCCAGAGAGGTGGTGGAGGCCTCATCCCTGGAGACATTCAAGGTCAGGCTTGATGGGGCTCTGAGCAACCTGACCTAGGTAGAGATGTTCCTGCTTAGAGTAAGGAGGTTGGACTAGATGACCTTTGAAGGTCCCTTCCAACCCAAACCATTCTATGATTCTATAATACCCCTATGCAGAGCATGGGGATGCAATTGCATTTTTGTCCTGAGACTCTCCATATGTTGCAAACCTGCAGGTCAATGCAAAGTGAGGGGTTCCATCAATAATTATTTGCAGCAGATTTTGGTTCTGATCTTCAGACAATGAATAGAGGTAATGTTGTATGTCTTCAGCTTCACCTACCTGCATGTACTGATCACTTTGAATAGATGTTCAAGCAAAGAGGATTCAGAAAACATCAGCTTTTTATGCCACAGCCTGGTCTGCTGCATGTGTTTCAGCAGCCCTTAGACACTTAAACACTGGTGGATCAATCCAGAAGGTGATCTGATGGCAAATAGGACTCTATACACTCCCTGCTGCTACCATCAAAGTGAGGGGATATACCCAAAGAGAAAGTTGCATATAGTCACTTGGTATGTAATATAATCTTAAGTTAAGTCCAGACCCATAAAGACTTTTATATCAAGCCCAATTAATAAATTAACATAGATAATCCTAAGAGTGGAGTTTGATAGGCAAGAATATTTACATCCAACTCCCATTTTTCCAGTGGAGTGAGAATCACAGAATCACAGAATGTCAGGGATTGGAAGGGACCTCCAAAGATCATCGGGTCCAACCCCCCTGCAGTGAGCAGGGACATCTGCAACCAGATTACCTTAGAGCATCTTGGATTCACCCAGGCTGTGGATCAGCAACGAGTTTCTGAGGCTGGGAGGCTACTGGGATACACATAGCACCTGCTGGAAAGCATGGGGAGATCTGCCCATCCCTACAAGGGGTCTGTGCTCACACAGCTCCTGTGGTGGGACTGCCCTAGCAGATCCCAAGCAAGTTCACCATGGCCCTCAGGAATGTCACTGGAGGTTGTTTCCTGACACTCAAAGAAAAGCCAGAACACTTGGTAAACCTGCAGAAAATAAGTATCAGAGTGCCAGCAGGCTTCATCAGGACGACTATTTGGCAGCTAGCTGGAGCTAAACAAGGTCTAGGAAATGAACAGAGGAGGATTTTACACCAGCTTGATTTGCAGAAGGTCTCCTGGTCAGCCATGCATCGTTTGTGATGCTCTTCCACCCTTATGCCTCATATTTAACAGAGAAACCGAGCTGCTGGCCACTGTTGGATGGCCCTAGAAGAGAGAATTTCAATTTCAGCACAGCCTTATTTTTCCATTGCCTGATGACCCTACCAGAGAAAACAACAACAAAACCAAAAAAAAACCCAACACAGACAACATATTGCATTTAATCAAACTTATGCAGGGGTGGAGGGTGGGTTTGTTTGCTTCATTTCACACTTCCATATTCCACCCATAGAGAAATCTTGCTGGTAGGGAGGATAAACAAACAACCAACCAAACAACCCAACCACTGGGCCTCTAGGAGCCGTTGTTATTTATTTCCACAATTAGCAGCCGAGTTCTGGTGCTGTGCCCAGAGAACTCCTCTCATTTTTCAGCGTGTCACTCTGTGCACAATATGCTTTTAGGAATTGAGGATTAAGGCGGCTGATTGTGGGTGGTTTATGAAACTTTTTATGGGAAGCCATATAGCCAAACCTTTAGAGAATCAGACCATCATTTTAATGGGCTTATGTTGTGTACAAGACTGCTCAGTTAGATTTTTGCACAGTACAGAGCGTCTTGATAGAGAACTTGGATTAATCAGGGATGCTGCTGCTAGTGGGTGCTGTGGGTTGTTTTCTGAATTAGCAACAAGCTAAGAGAGGTGCTGAGAGCAGCCTGGGGGCAGCTGCCCTTCCTCCTTAAAGACACTGAAATGGTTGGGTTCCAGCAGGGAAACATCTACAGATGTATTTGTGATCATATAGACTCTCTTTGGCCAATGCCTGGAATACAGAGTTAGAGAGGAGAAGGCAACTCTGATCATCAGAGATGGTCTCTCTGAAGTCCTGTGCCACTTGGATCCTTGGCAGGACAGCTGGGAAGAGGTCATCACAGTCACAAAATCTATTTGTGTGACATTTACCCATGCAAAAAACACATAAATACATTTACTGTAAAGAAATCAGAGATTTCAGAGAGCGTGGTCACCTCACCACTCAGCACCTTCCAGGATTCGGTCAAATACTTCAGCTGTGACAGAGGGATGAGTATTTAAGGCATGGATCTACAGCATAACATCCAGATTTACCAGAGATGTCATCCTCTCCCAGGGTTGTTAAACGTATTGATTAATTGCCCATTGTTAAAGTTATTGATTGACAAAGCTGCAATATAAATACTGGCACCATGGGTTACTCCATACAGATTTTAAGCTCAGCACTCGAATGTTTTATCTCTCTTTGTATTTGTAAATCAAGAGGGTCTCATGGCCAAGACCCCTTTAAGCATCATTTTGCAAGAGGAATTCACAATGAAACCTCATCTCTCCGTGCTTATGCTCCACGCACTGGGACCACCTCAATGTCCAGCCTCCCTTTTGGATAGTACTGGAGATTTTAGATCAGTTTTTAATGTTTAATCAGAAAATTATCATCCACCTTTCAGGATGAGCGAAGAGCAAAAGGGGCAAACCAGGAGCCATGTTCTCAGGATGAACAAAGAATCTAATTTTCTGGATGGTGCTGAGCCTTCAGATACACCTGGGACCTGAAGACCTGATGAACCTTGCTACGAATCCTATAAAGAAAAAAATCATTTTTATTGAGTGCTACCTACTTTCAACAACTTTATTGATACATTTGAAGGGAATCCTGAAAAACATTTCCCAAAGCCTTCAAGGTCAATCCACCATCATCATTACTGAAGTGTTGCAAGACACTCCATGTTGATTAACTGCCATCATATTTAATTAGTGCTCGAGTGGCACTTCATCCTGCTTATTGTCAGAAATCCCTTTATCTTGCTATTTGCATTGCAGAGTTTTTAATTAGTATATGTGTAGGGAATCTCTTAATGATCTTGTGTCTGAATAACCATCCAGGCTGTGCAGAGAGTTGCTCAGTTGTCTCTGTATCTCCAGAGGGTACTTTGCCACCAGGGGAGAAGAGAAACCTGGATTTCCTCAGCTGAGGCATCAGGACTGTGAGGATGCTTTGAGATGAGCTCAACCTATTAGACGTGTCTAAGTGGGGTACATCCAACAGTTTGGACACTACTGCCCAAAGTTTCACCATTTTCCTAGGGAATATTATTGACCTACTGCCAACCCAAAATCTTCCAGGTGCAATTTATTTTTCCTATTCATCTTTACCAACAACTCTTTGTAATAACCTTTAAAGTAGCCTTAATCTTCAATTTGATTTTCCCTTTAAATTTCTCTTCATTGGACCAGATAAGCTCCTTTGCTCAAACCCTCCTTGCAGCTGTGTGCTTCAGGCTGATCATCTTGGGGACCTTTCAATGAATCAATTTCTCAGCATTCATTTTGATGTTAACTGCAGATAAGAAACCTTAGAAAGGGTCAGGGGCAGTTACGGAGAGATATTGAATGAGAAGTAATTGTAGGAAGCTGATCCTCTGCTATCAACAAATAGAGGAGTCCTCATCTGGCCTTAGCCACCTCTATGTCAGAAAATACAGGTATTTAGATTCCTCCTGCAGCCAATGAAAAGAGGAAACCTCCTTGGAGAGCTGTTCCTCCCTTCCACTTAGATATCTTCTAAATCAGTCTGCTTGCAGTGGAAGCTGTGACTGCTAGACCCAGAGCAATCATAGAATAGAATCATAGGATCATCAGGGTTGGAAGGGACCTTAAAGATCATCTAGTTCCAACCCCTCTGCCATGGGCAGGGACACCTCCCACTAGAGCAGTTACTCACAGCCCCATCCAGCCTGGCCTTCAAAATGTCCAGGGATGGGGCTTCAACCACCTCTCTGGGCAACCTGTGCCAGTGTCTCACCATCCTCATATTAAAGAACTTCTTCCTAACGTCTCATCTGAATCTCCCCACCTCTAGTTTTGAACCATTCCCCTCAGTTCTACCACTACCCGACATCCTAAAAAGTCCCTCCCCAGCTTTCTTGTAGCCCCCTTCAGATCCTGGAAGGTGACAAGAAGGTCCCCTGGGAGCCTTCTCTTCTCCAGACTGAACAACCCCAACTCTCTCAAATTCAATCCTGAATCACAAGTGGGTTTCAGGACCCACCACACTGCAAAGAGTGAATGGAGAATAAAACACATTTCTGGGGAGAATGAAGGGCAGCAAAAGCATCAACAGAAGTAAGAAGGCAACCTTCCATCTCCCAACCATCTTTAATGACATTCCTGAAGAGCAGCAAACTTGGACCAACACAGTTGACAGTAACTTTGCAATGTGTGCTGACCTCTTAGATGCACACATTTTGGCATCAGAGATAGCTCCATCAAACTCAGAATTCCACAGCCAGAAATGGAAGCCCTCATACATCCAGCTGGGATATTGAACTACAAGATTAAATTACTACATCCTTGTGCCAGAAGCTGTGTCAGAGCTCTGGTAAGAGGAAAAAAATTCCTCTTTGTTGGCATCAATAAGCCTCCTCCTCCTTCTTCTTCTTCTTCTTGGACTCCTGTGCGGACCACTCAGAGCTGTTAAGGCTTGTGAAGATGAAGGAGGATTGCTGGAAGGCCCTACCAATTTATAATTGGGCAGCTCAATGGCAGATGAGAAACCCAGGCAGTGTGTAGGTAATGCACACTGGAAGGAAAACAGTTTAAACCACTTGTACATGCTGATGGGTTCTGAATTAGTCGTAACTCACGGAGACAAGATTTAGGCACTGCTACTGACAGCTCAATGTGCAGCAGAGGTCAAAAAAGTAAATAAGGCATTAGGCTGTGTTAGAAGTGGGGAGAATAAAGAGCAAACATAAGGCTGTGGTGGTGCTGCATGCACAAATGAATGAGCCTGGGCTTTAAATGTGGCTTTCATTTCTCTGCCAGCTGGCCCAAAATTGGGGCTGTGAGAGCAGAGCAAGGAAGAGAGGCTGGCAACACCAGGGGGATTTCAGGAATGGGGGGATCTCAAAGGAAAGGATGGTGTCAAACAAAGGGTGAGCTTAGCACACACAGAAAAAATAGCTAATGGTCCTTCTCCAAAGGATGCCCCACATACAGACCACAAGTCTCAGTCTTTCCTATGAGGATAGATTGAGAGAGTTGGGGTTGTTCAGTCTGGAGAAGAGAAGGCTCCCAGGGGACCTTCTTGTGGCCTTCCAGGATCTGAAGGGGGCTACAAGAAAGCTGGGGAGGGACTTTTTAGGATGTTGGGTAGTGGTAGGACTGGGGGGAATGGGTCAATACTAGAGGTGGGGAGATTCAGATGAGACGGTAGGAAGAAGTTCTTCCCCAGGAGGGTGGGGAGACACTGGCACAGGTTGCCCGGCGAGGTGGTTGAAGCCCCATCCCTGGACATTTTGAAGGCCAGGCTGGATGGGGCTGTGAGCAATTGATCTAGTGGGAGGTGTCCCTGCCATGGCAGGGGGGGTGGAACTGGATGATCTTTAAGGTCCCTTCCAACCCTGACAATTCTCTGATTCTATGATTCTATAAGTTCTGGGTGCAGAAGTTTCTGCCTCAAGATAACAGGGGAAAATGTTGAAATCATCCTGACTCTGAAGTCAGGGACTCCCTGTTTGGCTGGAAAAATCCCTCCAAACCCCCAGACAAGTGGTCCAGGCGCATTAAGTGAAAAGGGGATGGAGGAGCTTTAAATCTCCAGATATTCATGGGGTTGTTACATTCCTTTAGGTATTGACAAAAGAAAAAAATATTGAGCTATTAAATATCGGAGAATCATAGAATCATAAAATCATAGACTGGTTTGGGTTGGAAGGGATCTCAAAGATCATCTCGTTCCAACAATATCCTAAATAATTATCAAGTTTCCTTTCTGTGTTTTGAGTTTCATTGGTATGGAACAAGACCCTGAAGTCCACAGCACTGAAAAGGGGACCACAAAAGAGTTCACTGAGAAGGAAAATGAAAGGGTCAGAGTTTTGTGTGTTCCTTTTCTTCACCTCATAAATGAAAACAAAAGTAGAGTGATGGGCCTGTACAGATCAAACCAGGAGCATTCACCGATGAGCTCTAGTCATTTGTATTTTACAAATCAAAATGTTCTTGTAGCTGTACAGGAACCACAACATATTTGAAAGCAGAGCTCCTGCCCAAGAATTTTTTCTCTTCATGAAAGAAATTACTCTGCAAACCCAACTGTGGGGCTGGGGCTGTACAGAAAATAAAGTGCAGAGTAAGTATTATCAAGTTATTTTGGCCCTTGAATCTAAAGGTTGTTCTGTGTCAGCCACGAGTCTGGAAGCATCCATGGGTTTCCTGAACTATTCTGGATTATTTCTTCCTCCTTTTCCCTGGGTGTGGTCTAATTTTTCCCCACTACAATCCCTTCTACCGAGGTCAGAAGTTACAGCTGCAACAAGCCCAGAGTTCACTCTGCTTCTGCAGAGCATCTGGGCAGGTTTCAGTCCTTCTGGTTGAGCAGTGCCTAAACAAATTCAAATTCATGGTTCAAGAATAGTAAGAACAGCACCATAATTGCCATTCCCTCCCAGTTCCCATGCAGGCACCCACCCCACCTCTCCCAACCCATCACGTTCAGCTGCCTCCTTCCCTCACTGCTTTATTGCCCTCCTTTGTGCTCGACACGGCTGCAGGTTGTAAATTCACCAGCCATGGGTTGAGCATCACGCTTTTCTTTGGAGAAAAGGCAGGAAAAAAACCCACTGGCATCTCTCTAGATGCACCTGGATCAATACCATCATGTTGGATGGAGATTGCCCCAGCCACCCTGTTTACCAGCTCCCTCGATCCCTATCCGTGCTGACAAGCTGCCACATCCAGGGCTCTGGTGGAGAATCGAAATGCATCGTTGAGAAGTGGAGTGGATCCCAAGTAATTAAATGTATAAATTAATTCTCCCCTTAAGATACGTTCCTCTCCCATTATTAGGTTTTTCTCAGAGAAAATCCTTGGAGGATCTCCATAAAAGTACCACTACTTCAAATATTGTCTTTCTAAGGGTTTTCTTTCTGGGTTTTTCTTTCCTTTTTTCTCTTTTCTTTTTTTTTTTCAGGCTTGATGCCTGCAGCCTGCAATTAAAATAAGTGACATGAAGGTGTCTTTAAAATAGAGATCTATGGAAAATGAACGGATTGTCTGTCAAAGGGTGAAAAATGAAAAATAGCAGTCTCAGATCTCTGAATGGATGAGTGGGGAAAATTCCTGCCCGTCCTAGTACCCAAAGGGATAAAACCCAATGATAGCTTCTCAACTGCTTAGCAGATAATGCATGTGCTGTTTTGATGCTAGTAATGTGTTTTTTACTTCTTTCTATCTGGGAGGAACGAATCAAATATGAGAAGTGCTGGGACATGATTTTCAACCCATTGCCTTTGATTAAGTGCTTTAACATGTGAGTCCAGAGACTTGCAATAATACTAATGGGGCATAAAGCACTATAAACAGGACGGGCCTACTTTTGTCCAAATGCCATTATCCTGGAATAAAAAAGAGCAGCAAATGTAATATGTCCACTGCTAACCTTTTTTTGACAGGAAATTTTCTCTCCTACGTGCGTGACATAAATTATGCTGCATTTTGCCAGGACCATGAGCGATTGCTTAAATTTCAAGCGAAGGAGCCTTTGCTAAGCTTGAACCACTTAGGCTCAGTGCAGTATTTAGCTGTGAAAATACGACAGTGTGAAGCAAAACGTGGATGTGAGCAGCACATTTTCTGGGCTGAAATTGAGTTTCTATTTACGTCAGGTTTGGGAGATGGAGGTAAAGACCTGTTAATAAATATTGGGGCAAGTTGTTGGTTGTTCGACGGTTTTAAATACAACAAAAAAGTCTCCTGTAAATCCAAACAGCCCTTTAACCCAGAAAATATAAGGGAGGTTGCAAACTTTGCCTAAATTTGGTTTTGAAAGATGTTGAGGAGTCTCTCTTGGTGACATCCTCCAGTGTGGGCAGGGCAAGTCCTGCTGCCACGGGATGCTCCAGTGCAGCTCTCTGGGCCCATCTCCATGTCTCTTCTAACTTTGTGCCACGTTTTATTGCTCTCAGCAAGTTGCAGATTGTCCAACTGTTCTGTCATTTATTGTAAATGGTTGCAAAGAAAAAAAAAAAAAAAAGAGGAAGAAGGGCAAAAAAAAAAATTCCACTACTCTATAACGTAGTCCTTGGTGTAAATCAAACATTCCCTGTCATGTTGATAGCTTGTGTTAGTCTAATGTATTTTATATTACTCAAAAGCATTGAAACCCTGCAGCTTTCTTCATATAGGCCATTATGCGGTTATCATTAAATTGTCTTGCAAAGAACATTATCGGTAATTATAGCAGACACTAAAATCAAATGATCAGACTGGGACCTTTAACACCAAGAGGAACCATTAGAAGTTAATCAAATAAAAGGATGAGAATAATTATGTTAGGATTAAGCAGTAATATGCCAGAAGTTATATACTTTGCTGACTATATATCTTTACTCCCAGCTTCCTGCCTCTCCTCCCGTTTGATGCCTTTTATATAATACTTTGGTGCAGAATGTAAATGGCAGTATTTTTGTGTGTCACAAATGGGGCTGGAGGGTTCAGATGAGGTTCATGTCTAAACGACACAAAAAAGCAGCACTGTGTAATGATGAAATAAAAATAATAGTGGGGTGGGTGTGTATGGATAGGATACATAAAAGTGCAAAGCTGGAAAAAAAAATCCCATTGGTCAATGGAGCTTAAAGTGGTGAGAAAAATAGTTGCAACAGGAGATGGAACCACATGGCTGTTGGTTTGTTACTTGTTTTTAAGAGACAGTCTTTCTGCTATTTGTCTTTTAACGAGTCAAAGAAATCCCCCTGAACAGACAAAAATTGCTCCTCTTGACCCTAACATTGTTCTCTAGGTGTCTACATCAGCCTAGAAGTGGTGGCCTTGTTGAGAAAACCCAGAAAAGGGGTTAATGAGGTTGTCCCAAGCAAAGCAGGTTGATTTTGGTTGCACAGGAGAGGTTATGTCTGGTAAATAACCTTCAGCACATTAAGCCAAAATAAAGGTCTTTGCAAATTTTTTCTCTGGGAATGCTGAATCTGGTACTGAGGGGTCAAGAATATAAATATGTCATTTATGGTAGGAATCCAAGAGGATCCATGAGTAGGGTTTCCCTACTCATTCCTTGATTAATAGGAGAAAAAAAATATATAACACCAGGTTTTGTCACCTGTCCCTGAAGAGCCCAGGACCCTGGTGACAATGCACTGGTGCATCCTGGACCAGTCCCCAGATAAAACCTAAATCCAAGGGGAAACTGGACTTTAGGGTTTTCACCATGTCCTTCTGGCATGGAAATAAAGGCTGAGTGTTAAACCCTTCTCCCTCTCTTAGCGAATTTAGCATTTCACTGCATTTTTTTTGCATACTCTTTTGTTGAGGATCATTAAGCTCGAAGCCTAATTGGATGAGACAGTTGGATCCAGAGCACATCTCACTCTTGAGGAGCTTCAAATCTAAATTTACTCATATTTACTGACTAGCAAGTAAAGCTGAGTGACAGAGAGAGCTGGTTATGAAGCCTCCTGCACATGCTGAGAAGGGACCCACCACCTGCCTGGCTGGCATCATGGCAGAATAAGGGGTTCCTCAAGGGTCTATCTGCCACCTGTGCCTTACACAGCCACAGCAAGAGATCAGAGTCTCTACATGGGTCTGCAGAGTCTTAAAAAGACCGAAAACATGGGTTTTTATCAAGCAGGCATGGGCGAGGGGGAATTCCTCTTGCTTCTGGCCCAAGCACACCAGTGCCAGCTGGAAGGACACCTTTCTGGAGGGTTTTCCTGGTCATGTTTCTGCTTCACTGTTTGGAATTTGGATTACTGAGTCCACTGGGGTGGAGGGTACACAAATAGGAATCCTTAAACTTTTCAAGTGCTGAGTACACTGAGAAGAAACCACATTTTTTCCATGTCTTTATGGATATAATAAATAAACATTCAGAATATTTATGTATTCATTCGATGTCTCACGTTGATGTCATATTTGTTATTTGGGTGCCTCATGGAAGCTACCCAAGACCATGCACGTTAAACAGTTTTAAAATGGACTGGCTTTCCATATTAAAATATGGGAAAATAGGGAAAATATTCTATTTCCGTATTATTTCCAGTCCATTCTGACTTTAGATCCCCAAACGGAGTGTGTTGGCTGGCTTGTCTTCATAGATGTTGAGGTCAAGCATTTCACCTGAAGAGTCATGAAGGCCCTTGTAGCATCCAACCTCCCAAAGGTTGTGGGAGACAGCAGTTGATGAAGAAATGTTGTGTAGTGAAGGAAAAAAACCTGAGATTTGGGTGGAAAATGTCTTCTGATTTCAGGTGGACCATTGAAAAATTATGGAAAAAGAAGATAAAATCCCTTTTGCTAGAAAAAAGCAAAACCAAGATAGACAGGACACTAGAAAACATCTTGAAGAAGCTTTTTGCTTCCTCTAGATTCCTTTTTTACTGTTAGTCTTTGGAACTGCAGCAGATTTGTGAATTTAACCCCTCTCTTTATGAGACTGTTGATCTTTGCTGTTCCCCAGGGAACACTTGGAATTTCACAAATGAATAAATCACTTAGTGAATATCCCTTATGAGGTTTGTTTCATTGATGTCCACAAGGTTTCCACCAGCAGAGCACAGACCCAGAAGCCCACAGGTGTCTATGAGGATAATTTGGGAACTCTTTCCTCTTCCAAAGGGTTATTCAACAGTTTTGTGTTATACTTGGCAAACAGGGTCACACCAGCTGTAGGGTCAGAGGTGTGTTGACCAAAAAGAGGAGAATGGATCTTTTCCTACATCCAAGGGGAATGGATGGAGATTTATGGTGACAATTTGAAGAAAACGATGGAAAAACCACCATTGTAAGGGCTGTAGAAGTTTGCCCGAGTTGGAAAGCTCTATTTCTGAGGCTGGTGCCCTCACTGCTCCTTTTTCCCCTCATTTGCTTCCCTTTTTTCAGCAGATGACACATTCAGGCAAAGCATGGTACTGAAGGTCCCCAGGCAACCCCTTCCCAAGCGAGGAGAGAAGGGCTGAAAGCAGAGCCAGCTTTGGCTGATTAAATTATTAAGGAAAACTTCGGTTGATTAAATTATTAATTAATTTATTCTAGTAAGATATATATCAAAATCAGCTCCCAGTTATATGGCAACGGTGGATTCCTTCCCCAGTCCTATGTCAGGTTAAAGTCCAGGACTTTTAGGACATTTGGAGTCAATGTTACGTAAAGAATACATACGTGGGTTACAGGTTATTGACAATTTAAGATATTTTAGATATTTTAAGATATTTTTCTACAGAATTGTTTATATTTTTGATTGAGGGTTTTATTTTTGATTGCGTCAAGGTCCATTACCCTGACCACAGGGTGCAGATCAATTTTTCGAACAAAGATTTCCCTTTATTTCTCTTTCTTGCATATTTTTGAAGGCTGACACGATCCACTGTTGATGTCCATGATTCTGTAGGCTCATAGCCACAGCTGGTGGAGGGATGGATGCAGGGATAGAGGGATGCAGGCACAGAGGATGCACAGGCACATGCCCATCTACCCAGTAGGCACAAGGCTTCTGCTGCATGACAATCACTTTCTTGCATCTCCAGCCCTGAAATGATGTTAAGAAAACAATTGATGCTTCAAGAATCTACACCAAACACCTCCAATAAGTGACAACTCTGAAGGGCAAAAAGCAGAGCCATTAGGCATACTCCTGCTATCTGTCTGATATATGCAAGAACATGCATGATGCATTTTCTGGCTGTTCCGCTGCCTTGAAATTGTCTCAGATCATGGAAATTTAACCACCAAAGTCATACGGACTCGTGTGTTCCTACACCAGCTGTGCCAGAGCATTATACCAACAGGACAGCAAAGCTTTCCCCATTAAATTTGCTGAGACAAGGCTGCAACAAGCCGTTCCTTCTAATATCTCATAATTTGATTTCAAGACCTATTGTGTTGATACAGAGATTTCAACCGAGCGCTGAGTTGATTGAATTTTAATTGTGATATCAATTTAATAGTTGCCTCTTCCAGCTTTAGGAGTTGATGAAAGTGGAGTAAATCAGCCCTGCAAAGTGCTAGCTGGAGTGTGGAAAGCTTCAGAGGCTTGCCAGGCTTGGAAAAAACAGAATATCTGACACCATCCAAGCAGGTCATTGACATCGTATAATTAAAAATGGGAGTGACCAGCAGAATTTGCTCATACCAGCAGCTCTGAGCTGTGGAAACAAGCTTTGGTTATGAGCAAGGTTCTGTGGGTTGGCAGAATGGGTGACCATTTTCACACCCACCTCAACCTTGGGCAAGGGTCACCAGGGCTTGGTTGAGGGGGATTGGATGGTCCATGGGGCCAGCCAAGGGTTTCTGTGGACTTCACCCATGGCTTCTTGGGGAGGCTGTAGGAAAGGGAGAAGAATTGCCTCTCCCCGTGTGTGAAGTTTATAATGAGCTGGCCTTGGCCCTCTCATTAGACCCTTTAAAATAACTTTACTGAGGGATAAAACCAAACGGCCTTTCAAGAGTCCCCAAAAGTGAGTCTAGTGGAGGAAACAAACTCATTTCACAGCTTTCCACAAAAACACAGCTGGTTTCATTCTTTGCCAACCTCAGCAGTCATTACTTCTTCATTAAAACTTTTACTTTACAGTGTGAAGGATGCTGCTGTTATAGAGGAGACCATATACAAAGTGACCTTCTCCTGGTCTGCGCATGGAGCACGTGCCCCTCCTTTCCTAAACTTTCCGTGTCAGAAATAATTTAAGGGATTTCCAGCACTCCACACTTCATACCCAGATCATTCTTCCCTTTCCTCTGGATTTTATTGAACCACCTGGGATTATTTTAGGAAAGATGGCCGCAGTTTTAAGGAATTAATTGGTACTGAATGAAGAGTAATGGAAAATAATGGCCACGTATATTCATTCTGAATTTAAAAGCAAGTTGTTTCTACTTAGACCCTGTTTATGGCCCTTTCTCTTGGTTTTTCTAATGAATTTTGATTTATTGGCAGGGTTGTTTGGTGGAACGAGGAGTTTACTGGCAGGGCTGTTGGAGGGAATTAGAGAGAGGGTAATTTATTGTGTTAGCCACAGACATTTGGCAATGAAAGCAAGTTAAAATGTTTTGTTCCCCAAACTGGAAAGTCAGGCTCCCAGTGTTACTTACCTGCCTCACCTCCCACTTCAGCTTTCACATGTAAAATACGCCAGCGAACTAATTGTAGACCACATCCCAACCCAGAGTTATTTGCAGAAGTTTTCTGGCAAATAATTTAAAGTATTGAATTGATTAGAAAAAACCACAATGGACAATCCAAGAGCAGAAAAAGGTCTGAATTTGGCAAGGAAATTAATCATCCTGAATTATTGTTCTAGGTGTACCGTTAACATAAATAATGCTTTCAGATCAATTAACCAGAAAAGTCTTGTTATTTACAAATAATCAAACCCTCGGTCAGTGTCCTTCCTAAATATTAGGTGTGTTCACTCACAGTGGCTGTTTTGGTGGTTTTATTAATCTGATGTGAAAATAAGAGACTGGGGCTTTCTCTGGACATGATGTTAGTGTAGGAATTCAGCTTTTCCACCCTTGGAAATACCTCTTTTCTGTCTCAGAGATGAAATATTTGGAAAAAATGGAGAATTTATGAGTGGTTAACCTCTGGCCCAGCAAGAATTTAGGCTCTGTCTTTAATACCTGGCTAGAAGTGAAGAAGATGCTTAAGTGCTTTCCCAGGCAAAGCCATAGATCATTAAAAGTTGGTCATTAGAATTGTTCTGGTGACAATGAGGGATCTGGTGGAAAATGAAGTAGGAGCTGCATTGGGGAGGAGAAAAAGGGAAGGCAAGGTAAGAACTTACCCAGGTTACCCAGAGAGGTGGTGGAAGCCCCATCCCTGGACATTTTGAAGGCGGAGGTGGGAGGTGTCCCTGCCCATGGCAGGGGGGTTGGAACTAGATGATCTTTAAGGTCCCTTCCAACCCTGATGATTTTATGATTCTGTGATTCTAAGTGAAGGGTTGAGGTCACAGCTACTCAGATTCTCTCTCCTGTGTCTTTCTGAGCCCCTTTTCTACTCATTGCCGAAACCTAAAGCTCAATTTATTTTGAATTTTGGACAATCTTTGATACTACAAGGTAGATACAACTGGTTGAAGGCCTGGGAAAATGTGGAGCCAAAAATTTTCAGTGGTGTAAGACCAAAAATGAATTTGTCCACTCACATTTAGGTGCCAAAAGTATCCATCTGGATTCTTCTGCTACAAAATGATGTCCCTACTTGTGTAGGGAGGTTGGACCAGATGACCTCTAGAGGTCCCTTCCAGCCTGAAACATTCTATGATTCTAAAAATGTGCCTGAGTCCTTATTCAGCATTAGCAAAACTTCCCCCTTGCTAGGGGTATTTTAACTAAGAAGAGAAATTAATGAGGTATTGAGAGAGCCTCTGAATAATCCTTTATTTCTTTAATGCTCATGAAAATTGCCTCATGGCTGCATTTTGGCATCTTTGGCCCAAGAGATAAAAAAAATGGGTCGGTTTTGATATTTGTCTTGGAGAAAGGGTGAAGACACACAAGTCTTGAAACCCTACAGAGATATCTGTCACTGCAGGGATCCCACACTGACACTTCACCCTGAAGCATCATCCTCCCTCACCACGTAGAGCAGGAGGAAATAAATCCCACCATCAGTGACAGAGTGAATAGAGGGCAGCGAGTCCTTCTGAACCTTGGGAAACTCCCAACAAAAAAAACAGCCACAAGAAAATTAAGGCAAAAAGATGCAATTAAAACAACAGCATTGCAAAGAGCATTTCTTTCAGCATGATCTTTAAGGTCCCTTCCAACCCTGATTATGATTCTATGATTTCAGCAAGCCCCCAATTACAGTGTTTCTGTCTTTAAAAAACATTGTGCTTACAACAAGCAGTAGATATCTGGATGTATTCTGTAAACAGAGCTTTTAATTTATTTTTTAAAACTGAAATATTCACTTTTTTCGTGGATATTTATTATCAAAAATAATTCCTATAAAGAAAAACTTGCTAAAACAAAATCTGCCTCCAGAAGGTAAGAGAATTTCCCAATCATATTTCACCTTTTTTTTTTTTCTTATCCACATGGACACCTCCTTTCAAAGCCTGATGGGCAGAGAAATGAAAGGTACCTTTCACCATTAAGTAACTATTGAAGTTTTACCTTGTTAGATTATTTGTTAGTTGTAACTAACATAAAAAAATGCCCTGTCAGAAAATGGCTTTAAAAAGTGTAATATTTTGTTTTATTTAGCAACTACTTGGGAAAATTTAGCACCGAGCCAGAAAGGTTGCAGAGCAAGTAGCACTTCATAAATTGCTTGAGCCCTAATCAATACATATTGTCATCTAGTCAAGTCCTCCTAGCAGATTTTTCTTTGCCCTGCCTCAAAAGCGTATTTTATGAGGTTGTTACTGGCTTGTGCTGCAAGGCCTGGCCTAATGAATCTGTCACTGGCACTATTGATTGACATGCCAGTGTAAGTGAGACATGTGATTCCGATTGACTTCCTAATTACTGCTGCTGTGATGTCTCACCAACTGGTAAGGCCAGAGGTTAATAGTTTTGATGTTCAGCCATTGCTGGCTCTGGAAGCTGGAGTTAAACCAGCTCGTTGGAAGTCAATATCTGAATCAAGTTCTCAAGGCTACTTTCGAAGCTGATCAATTAAGCCCTCCTTGTCCCCCCTCTTGTTGCCTGACAAGAGTTTGATGAGTGGGGACCTCTAAAGCCGGAGGTTTAAGGTAGAGTAGGAAGGTTGGTGAGATTTAAATGCAGGCAGTGGAGGGAGCAATGGGTTGGTGGGGGCTGTATTTCTGCCAGCAAGGAGATGGGGTCCCACTCTTTCTTCTCAGTGGAGGGAGCAGGGCTCAGGTTTCTAAAAGCACATGGGTGACCCATCACAATCACCACATGGACATTGTTTGGGCTGCTCAGACAAGACAGGCAACAATAGTCAGATGCTCCTGCCCATCCATTCTCTCCCTCAGCAGGAGCATAAACACNCCCTCATCCCGTCACTACAAACCCCCAACAGTGAAACTACAGCCCCCAACAGTGAAATGGTCCTGGCTCAGAATTAAGCATGAGAACCCCAGCATTCATTTTAAAAATGCATTTATAGCCTTAATTTCTAAGTAAATGTCTCTGAAATGAGCTGGTGTAATTATGACAGTTGCCTGAGTGTACAGACAGCCTGGGAAGGTAGCTCAGGAAGACTTGAGCTGCTACAGATGTCTGTCCAGAGCCCAGGGTCTCTGAGACGTAGGATTTACAGATTTTGCTGTATCTGAAGCAAAAAAAATTAAACAGCTGCCTCAACCCAAAGGATGACTTGTCCTAGTACTTTGCCTCCGATGATCACTCTTGGCTAAAGCCTAGAGACAAGTGTAAGAACATAAATAGAAATACATTTGCATCAACTACACTCTCTGAATTTCCAGCATAGGGACTTCCTGAGGTGAAAACTGTAGATCTACATCAATGGCCTTCCTGGGTTTTTCTTCCATGAACTTGTTTCACTGCACTCTGAAGCCACGCCAACTTTCAGCACCCACCCACCACATCTGTTGATGATAAGCTGTGGACCCTACCACATGCTGTAGGGAGGACGTACCTCCTGGCTTGCTCTTCACTCCTCCTCAGTAATTACCAGCAGTCAGTCTGTTTTTCTGCCCATAACCAAGCAGCGAGCCGACAATTTCTCAGAATTATCTGTTGTAACTCCAAATTCCCTTTCCCGATGGTAATAGACAATTCAGAGCCCATATGTGTGTATCACTCTGCGTTTACCAACGTTGAACTTCATCTCCAATTTTATTTCCCAGTCACTCAGGGTTGCGGAGCCTTCTGCAAATCTCAGCAGTCAGCTTTTGTTTTTTACTACCCTGAATAATTCAATAATATCTCTGAGCCTTGTCATCTCTCTATCCACACTCCTTCCTGGGTTATTTATGAATATGTTGAGCAGCACGGATCTTACTATAGACACATATGGGATTCCACTGGTGACTTATGAAAGCTGTTCCTAGGCTCTATTTCCCAGGGTTTTTTCCCCACCTAGTTATTAACTGATTAAAGGTCCTACCCTTCTAGCTGCTCAGCATGGGACATCATAGAGATCTTATGTATCTATTATCAGATCCCCTTTCTCCATATGCTTAACAAGACCTTCAAAGAGCTCTAGCAGATTTATAAGCTTGGCTTCTCTTTGTGAAGGATGGGTTGAGTCTTCTTTGCTCTATTATATTTACAATGTCTGCCCTGATGATCATCTTCATCATGGCATCTAATGGTTTGCTTAGTACAGACCTCAAACTTATGGGCACTGTCGGTCTGCAGAGGCTCTCATGGACAGTGTGTGTGTGTGTAGGAGTCACACTGACTTCATGACAGGGCAGAGCACAGAAAATAGGGACCGATTTCATGCCCAAGTTCCTCTACAGCTCAGAGGAGAACATCATCCCATCCCAATACAGCCGTGGTCTCTTTACCAAGATGCTCTGTATCTCTAGTACTGAAAATTCAATTTTCAACTTATCTTCTGCCAACCACCACAAAATGTTTATATTACAAGTGCAGGATACTCTTTGTACTTCTTTGTAGAGAATATTGATGTGAAAAAAACTACTTGGTTTCTACACTCAGGCCCTATAGGACAAGGAGTAAAGGGGTTCAAACTGCAAAAGGGTAGATTTAGATTGGGAATAAGAAGGAAATTCTTCACTCTGAGGTTGGTGAGTCACTGGCACAGGTTGTCAATGGGAGTTGCGGATGCTTCATCCCTGGAGGTGTTCAAGATCAGATTGGATGCGACCTTGAGCAACCTGATCTGGTGGGAGGTGTCTCTGCCATGGCAGGGGAGTTGGAACTAGATGATCTTTGAAAACCCTTCCATCCCAAGCCATCCTATGATTCTATCTTCTCTAAATATCCTTACTGCATCATGAACATCTGAGCTCTCTGGTGAGGTCTACTGGAAGATACCAAGCTGCAAATCCCTGTAGGCTGAGACACAAGTAGGGACATCTCTACTTAGATCAGGTTGCTCAGAGACCCACCAAGCCTGACCTTGAAGGACTCCAGGGATGGGGCCTCCACCACCTCTCTGGGATACTAGGTTAGAGGAAACTTCAGTCTAACAGTGCCATTGTTCTCCTGCTGTAATTGCCCTACAAACCCTCTGCAAGCTCCCACCTCTGATTTATTACCAATGTTTGCACCTTCAGCAATTTTTTCCTCAAAATCCTTTTTTTTTTTTTTTTTCTGCTCTGTTATGGTTTTTAGATTTAAGGTACCAGAATTTTTATCTCCAGTTTTCTCTGGGTGGACATACCTCCAGATTTTTGATGGACACCTTCTAACTCCTCATAGTCTCCTTTGAGCTATTGCTGGTTCATGCCAGGTTTACATAGGGGTCTTTCTAAACTCTACTCTGATCTGAGGTAGAGTTTCTCAAATAACATCTTTAATTGCCTTGCTTTATATCAGCCTTTTACCCCTTCTTCTTGGCTTTTCTTGGCTTCTTTCTTGCAATGCTGCCCCATTTTTATGTAGATCTCCCTTTCTGCAATGGAACAACTGGTGCTCATGTTGAGGCTTCATCCTTGGTTTCTCACCATGCACCACCCCACACGTGATTGAGTTCCCTGTTTTAAAGTGCATTGCTTAAATGGGACTTTAATTAGATTTATCCTCCCCACCCTTGAGTTTCGTCAGCTTCTGGCCTACCTTCTATTTCAACATAAGAAATATTCATAGCATCTTCACTCCAAGAGCAGGTATCATCCATGTTTTTTTCTCTCCTGTCAGTTTTCCTTGAGTTTTAATTTTAAAACTCTTCTATAAACATTTGGATTTTAGGGCTCAGTCCTGCTTTGACAAGGCTTCTTCTAGTTCTCCTCAAAAGTTTCTCAGTTTCTGATGAAAATCCCTCTTTGTGCATCAATTTCTCAACCCCTGACTGCAGCTGTCCCTCTGAAGAGGCTCAGAGTGATGTTTTCATGAGGAAGATGGTCCTCTCCTCCCACACCAGCATATTCTATTGGCAACCCCTGGGCTGGGACACCAGGCCCACCCATCAAGGTCCATCAAGGGCTTTCTTTTTGTCATTCTTGAGCTGGGACAACAGTCCCCATGTCACCCTCAAAGTCTGAGAAATTAATCTCACCCCATTACAATCTAGTTGGTTGTGGTCAGCAGGATCTCCACCTCTGAAGCATCCATGGATGAAGATGGGCAGCTGAAGGTCCATTCAATCTTGGCTTACTATGAATAGACACCATAGAGAGAAAGAAATGTCATAACTTCCCTAAATCTCTGGGCTTGCTGCAGTAAATGCTGAAGAGTAATTTAAGGGCTGAATGTGAACTATTTTTTTTTTTATGGATCTGGTCTATATGGCAAGTTTTTAGTGGAAATTAGTCATGCAATCTTCATTAACTTGGGATAGACCTCTGCCATTTCACTGTAACTGAAGTTACCGAGAAGAAAAGGCCAGGCAAGGGTTTGTGATTGATTACACTCCATGTTATATTAGACAATATAGATCAACCTGCCAATATGAATTTCGCAGATGTCAAAAATACCAGGTAAGAAAAAAAAGATAGTATAAGAGGTGGTGGGAGGGGTGGAAATCATTAGACAATCAGGGACAGCAATAATTCACCCATCTCTATGCACTGTGTACAAATAATGCCACGGGGAATTATCTGTACTTATCACTTTGTCAGATGCCTGTTGCCAGAGGATAGTGTTCGGATTCTCATCCGTCACTGCTTGTTTCCAGCAACATCCCTGGAAATGATGAGGAACAAGAGGGTTTGAATGGAACTCTGCGTCTTCAATGGTTAATTAAGGGCAATCTGAATATATATGCTCCGTTACCAAATTAGCTTAAAAATATGTGTTTGGAGTACCCTGCGTAATGCTTCTCCACAAACAGCTTCCTCAATGGTCTTAACTGCAAATTGAAAGACCTCTCGGCTGCATTAGGGAAAGAACCAAAGGCAGATCATCTCTTGTAGACTTACTTGTCTCTGTGTCCTGCCCTCTGCCAGCAGAGCTGCTCCAATGATGAAACCCCATCCACTATGGGGAGATCTTATGGGCTCAGCAAGGGGATGAAGCTCAGAGCTGCCAGGATTGCTGCTCCAGTGATGAATCCCCATCCACCATGGGGAGAGGTCATGGTCTCAGCAAGGGGATGAAGCTCAGAGCTGCCAGCAGAGCTGCTCCAATGATGAAACCCCATCCACTATGGGGAGATCTTATGGGCTCAGCAAGGGGATGAAGCTCAGAGCTGCCAGCAGAGCTGCTCCAGTGATGAATCCACATCCACCATGGGGAGATCTTATGGGCTCAGCAAGTGAGGAGGTGCCAGCAGGAACCAGGGACCAGCCCCATAGCTTGGGCACATCAGGGCAACTAGAGACTCACCTGGGATAAGGACCTCAACTCATGTACCCTGACCTTAAGGACTAGATGTTTTGTGCAGGCAGGATTTGGCCTTTCTGAATGGGAAGTGGCCACCACTGGGTTTTTAATCCTGGGACAGAAGGGCAACCATGGCATGGTGATTGTTATGCTAACCCAATATGGGGTGGCAGGACCCCAGCTCCCTCTTCCCACACAAATGAATCTGCCCTGGTCCTGAGGAACACTCATCAGCTCATCATGACCATGGTGACACTCAAAGCTCCCTGTGACACAATTGCTTTACCAAAAAAAAAAATAGAAAAAAAAAAAAAGCACTCTTTGTGAAATAAGAAACTTAATTACTTCCAAAACAATTAATTAATTAATTAATTAATTAAGCTTCATGCCACTCCTGCAAGGTAGGAAATGATTATTCTACCCATTTTGCACAGAGGGAAAAGCACACAGTTAAGTGACTTGCCAGAGGCAAAGGCATCGGAGGCGAAACCAGCATCCCAGGACCAGCATCCCCAGATCTTGCTGCAGACCAGCCCAATTTGCTTGGACATCCCTTGTCACCATCACCCCAACACCTCAATTTGTCAAGGCAACCCAAGTCCCTGTTCCAATCCCCTGAGGAAAATCCTGGAGTCGTTCCACCAAAGCCTTGGCCATGCCATGGTCAAGCTGCTGGTGAGCTTGGTACCTTGAGGATTCTGGTGCTGTGCCTCAGAGTCCCACCATCCCAGGCAGAGATGGAGTCTCTATGGGGAAAGGTTTTTTGCACACAGATATCATGCTGTTCTTTCTCAGAGCCTAAATGAGATTTTGGGTCCAGGCTGAAATGACCACTTCAGGCACAAGGTAGTGAGGACCCATCCCAGCATGGCTGCAACACTCTGGATTGTGGTGTGGGGACCACTGGCCCACAGTAAGTCCTGCTCTGGCACATTCCATGAGCAGCTTTATGTTTTGATTTAAGTCTCGGAGGTGGAGCTGGGTTTGAGGGAATAGGTATTACCTTTTAATAGACTGAAACATATAGTTCAGAAAAAACAGATGGTGTGCAAACCTTCCTTCCCTCTGATACAGGACCTCATCTTGTATCAGTAGTGGTGTGACCAGCAGGACTAGGGCAGGGATTGTCCCCCTCGACTGGGCACTGGGGAGGCTGCACCTTGAATCCTGGGGTCAGTTTTGGGCCCTTCACTCCAAGAAGGACCTTGAGGGGCTGGAGTGTGTCCAGAGAAGGGCAAGGAAGGTGGGGAAGGGTCTAGAGCACAAGTGTGGTGAGGAGCAGCTGAGGGAGCTGGGAGGGTTGAGCCTGGAGCAAAGGAGGCTCAGGGGAGACCTTCTGGATCTCCACAACTCCCTGCAAGGAGGTTGGAGCCAGGTGGGGTCGGGCTCTTCTTTCAAGGAACAAGTGATAGGACAAGAAGAAATGGCCTCAAGTTGCATCAGGGAAGGTTTAGGTTGGAGAAGAGGAGAAATGTCTCCCTGGCAAAGGTTGTAAAGGGCTGTGCCAGGCTGGTCAGGGCAGTGGTGGAGTCCCCATCCCTGGAAGGGTTTCCAAGCCACGGAGATGTGGTGCTGAGGGACATGGGGCATTGCTGGTTTAACTGTTGGTCTTGATGATCTTTAAAGTCTCTTGCAAACTAAACAATTCTATGATTCTATAGAAACACCAAACTCAAGCCAAGCACAGGAGAGGGGACAGAAGGATTGCTGGTCACACTGCAGGGCTGACACAGTCACATTGCTCAAAACAGTTTGGTTTTAGCCCAATGCAGCAAGCCCAGCCTGGGTTAACCCTACACATTTTGAAGGAGACCATGGGCAGGGATTATTCCCCTTCAAAGGTAAGGGAGACTCCATGCTGCATGGGGAGAGAAGGGATTTTAGCTGCATGGACTGAGCTGTGCTGTGCCATGTACCCTCAGACCATAGGATGCCCTCAGCCTACTCTCTGCGGCAGAGTAGATGAAGCCAAAGGGGAGCAACTCATGAGAATTATGTTTCTCCTCCATGGTTTCCCAGATCAGAAAACTCCAGCCCATGTTTGCAAGCAGCTATTTCTTAAGGAAACAAGCCTAACGTTGAAAAGTCAGGATTTTCCATAATTCCAAGGCTTCAGGAAATGAGGAGTTAACAAGAGGAAGCAAATACCAGGAATAAATCTTGGTGCTTAAGCTTTGCACGAAGAAGTGGAGGCTGAGCACAGAAAAAACACACTCTAGAACTGAATGTTTACTCAGGTTGTGGCAGATGACCCTGTTCATGCCTCTCAGTGGTTGCCACACACCAAAGAAGCCCTGGGAAATCCTGCAGACATGTTCCAGGCAAGCCAAGCACCATCATGTAGCCTTTGGGGGGTGAACAGACAAACCACTGCATGGGATAGGATGGTGCTGCAGGATGGCCACAGCAACATCTTCACCCTGAACTTTTGTGAGAGAAACCTGAGCCAGCATCCCTGCCAGGGTCAAAGGTGAAGCACATCTGGTCTCTACGAGCACTGGGGTACAGGCAGCCATGGAAGGAGGGAGCAGATGGGGGGACAAGGTTGGGTCTGTCTCTTTAGGGACATTTACAAGGAGCAGCATCACTGCTAGCTTGACCAGATGAGCCTTTCCACCTCCGCTGCTTTATCTTGATACCATTTGTTGTGACCAGCCAAGGTCCCAGATTCTCTCCTGGATCAAGAGGCCAGGAAAACAGATCATAAAGGTTATAACTATACTATTAGAATCAGCCTGCCTGGACCATTCTCTGACACAAATACCCTGTTACTGAGGATGGCTGTCCCCAGGTAGGCAGTCAGGGATGGTGTCTGACCCCCCGAGCATCTTTGGGAGGTGTTTGGGAGAGGGCCAGATACCCCTGGCCAAGAACTCCCTCAGACTGGGATAACAATTTGGCTAACAGTCACATTCCAGTGCCCAGCAATGACACCTGGCGCTCTTTAATTTCCTAACCACAAGGTCCCAAAAGTCATAAAACCCAGGCTTCATCTGCCTGAAATGAGGTGGAGAGACCAGGATCCCTCACCCTTCCAACCCAAACCGCGGCCACTCCCGGGAACCCGTTATAATTCTGCTTTAATTGTTGTGAGAGCTTTCCAGAGGCAGCGCTGACACTGATTTGGATTTAAACCTCCTCTCTCTCTGTATCTCGGGGTACTGCAGAAGCAGCGTCCGTGAGACCAACATTTATAGTATTCCTCTGAGGGGTGAAATGTACCTACTGTAAAATACACTCAGTTAATTCTGGCTCATCATCTGCAGGAGAGCCGCGTGGGGATCGGCGTGGGACATGCAGATTTAGATCATCTCCCTCCAGTCAGGTGTTACCTTGCTCCCAATTCCTGGCAAGTTAATTCTTACCTGGGATAATTATGTCTCTCTTCAATCTAGCTCAGCTTAACCCTTCTCATCCCATACACCCTCCAAGAGCCCACCTGTGGCAATGGAGATGTTGATTTGAAGGACGTTTGTGACCATTGCTGTCCTCTGCCACAGATTTCCTCGATGACCTTGGGCAATTCAATTAATTAATTCAGCCTGCTTGCTCTCTGATGGGTAAAAGCTGCCCGATGTCTGGATTACACACTCCTGAGGAAGGATCTAGCTGTTTAAGACAGACGTGCCACTTTATATCTGGTTTCCGATGAGACTGGCCCCGTCGCCACTGCTGGAGCCCCAGTCCCTCCAGAACTGGGTCTTCTGAAATGGACTGCAGTTTGATTGTGGAACATCAGGAAAAAATTCTTTAATATGAAGGTGGTTGAACAGGTTGCCCAGAGAGGTGGTGGAAGCCCCATCCCTGGAGACGTTCAAGGTCAGGCTTGGTGGGGCTCTGAGCAACCTGACATAGTTAGAGAAGTCCCTGCTTATTGTAGGGGAGTTGGACTAGATGACCTTTGGAGGTCCCTTCCAACCCAAATCATTCTATGATTCTATGATTCTGTGATTGATGTTGATGTATCTCCAGCTCATCCTGTGCACTAATTAGAAATAAATAAAACAGGGACAAGGTTTGACCTCATCCTAGAGCTCCTTTTCAAGAAGGGACCAAAGGAGTATTTGGCCATTCCCGTTGCTGTTGAGCCATGATGCCATGTGCTGGAACAGGTGACATGAGTTGCCTTCAGCATGAGCTGAAGCCAAGATGGGATTTCATGCACTGGAATAGCAGGTTTACATGTGGGCCCCATTCTTCATCACATCATCCCTTCTTAACCCCACCAACTTTGACAGGTTGTTGCTGTTCTGCCCAGAAGCCTGGGAGAGCACCTTCAGGTCTCCTGTCCTCTTATACAACTACCACGCTCCAGGGTCTTTTTCTGTAACTCAGACAAAAGAAACAACATCTCTTATTCCAGTAACCAATAAATTATTCTTGAAATGCCATAATTGCTCCGCTGCAGCTGCAGGAGCAACTAAATACAGAACTTTAATAAAATATTACCGTCCAAATCAATTTGCAGAGAGTCTGCCTTGTTGGGTGCAAATAGTAAACACTGATCACTGCTTAGAAAACCAAGTAGCAAATAAACCTGGAACCTGATTTTTACCATCAGTATTTTTTTTTTTTGAGGTGTCTGAGCAACAACAAGGTCCAGATTCTGCTCCACACTTGCCAGGTTGTGCTTGGCATGGGAAGAGCATCTATTGCATGTATAGCTTTACAAAGAGCTCAGGCATTTAAGCAGATGATCATCTAGAGAGACTTGCAGTAGTGACTTTTACAGGGGGAAAAGGGAAGAAGCGCCCAGCTCCTATCAGGCTGAAAAAGATATACAAATAAATCCAAAGTGATGGTGCAATTGGCAGCTCTGGTAACAACTTCAGAAAACGACCACGTCTGGACTGTTCTGGATCAAAAACTATCGAAGTCAATGAATTTCGCTCTGGATTTACAATGGTATTAACTGAGATCAGAATCTGACCCTATAAATTTACTATTACTTCTAATCCCGGTGCCTCTGATCTCGCTGAGATATTTGCTAACTGCTGAGCGGCTTGCTTTATTGACACTGAAATAACATACCCACTCCCTACTATTGTTAAACTCAGCTGGTTTTAAAAACCCATCATGGTGTTTGTCATGCCTGACCTTAACAAACTGGCCTGCTGTCCTTGGATCTATGGGCAAGAAAGTTGTCAAATGCCCCCTTTTTTTTGCAGCCTTCCCCCAACGAAAAAAAAAAAAAGAAAGGAAAAAAAAAAAAAAGAGGAGAAAAAATCAATTTCAATCAACATGGAGTGTAATATTATCAAATGTCAGATGCTGAGGCCGTGTGCTTTGAAAATTATCCTTGACAGCTTCTTGTCGACTTAATTAAGTGCTCGGGGAAAAAAAAAAGGAGGAAAAAAAAAAAGGCAAAATATCTCAATTGTCGGCTCCCTCTCTTTGTGCTTCAGAGGTTCTATTGACAGCTCTGAAAAAAAGATTGCCTTTGGGGGTTTTATTGATAGATCCTTGCCTGATATTGGAATGATTCCTGGGCAGATAAATCACATTTAGATTTGTTAGTAATTGAGGAGAATTGATTGAATAGTTAGGATGGTCCCAGAGGGAGGTACCTACTCCTCTTCCGTTCTGCGGAGGTTGTCATCAGATAAAGGACCTCTTTGGGCTGGATGGATAAGGGTCTAATTGTTTACATGATCAGGTATTGCTTCCTTTCAGCCCTCCCTCCCCTGCCTCTCCCAACTTTCCAGTGCCAAATGTCAAGACGACGAAGGGGAAAGCTGTAAATAAAACCAAACGTGAGTGAAGGTGATAAACCCTCTTCATGACCTGGAAAAGCACTAATTGTTTTCGAATCATTAGTGGAATTTGGATCTTAACAGCGATGGGCTTTTATTTAAAAAAAAAAACCTCTGCAGCCTTTATTTGTCATCAGTTTATTTAAACGGCTATGAACTTTATTTAGCAGTAGGTTAAGCTTGGCTAAACAGTGGCTGTGCTGATGGGAACATCAGTGTGGGCTGATGGGAACCATGTGCAGGTGATGATACGTTAGCTCCTTCTTTCTCACTGGAGATCTCCCCCAGAGCCCTGTGTCCCACCAACCTGGGTGAGTTGCTAGTCTCTGCATGGTCCCAGGGGGGAGAAGCATCACCTGAGGTCTGGAGCAACATGGGAGGATGACAGAACAATGCAAGAGTGTGCTGAAGCAATGTGGGAGGATGCTGGAGACATGCATGGGTGTGCTGAAGCAATGCGGGAGGATGCTGGAGACATGCATGATGTGCTGGAGCAATGTGGGAGGATGCGGGAGACATGCATGGGTGTGCTGAAGCAATGCGGGAGGATGCTGGAGACATGCATGATGTGCTGGAGCAATGTGGGAGGATGCGGGAGACATGCATGGGTGTGCTGAAGCAATGCGGGAGGATGCTGGAGACATGCATGATGTGCTGGAGCAATGTGGGAGGATGCGGGAGACATGCATGGGTGTGCTGAAGCAATGCGGGAGGATGCTGGAGACATGCATGATGTGCTGGAGCAATGTGGGAGGATGCGGGAGACATGCATGGGTGTGCTGAAGCAATGCGGGAGGATGCTGGAGACATGCATGATGTGCTGGAGCAATGTGGGAGGATGCGGGAGACATGCATGGGTGTGCTGAAGCAATGCGGGAGGATGCTGGAGACATGCATGATGTGCTGGAGCAATGTGGGAGGATGCGGGAGACATGCATGGGTGTGCTGAAGCAATGCGGGAGGATGCTGGAGACATGCATGATGTGCTGGAGCAATGTGGGAGGATGCGGGAGACATGCATGGGTGTGCTGAAGCAATGCGGGAGGATGCTGGAGACATGCATGATGTGCTGGAGCAATGTGGGAGGATGCGGGAGACATGCATGGGTGTGCTGAAGCAATGCGGGAGGATGCTGGAGACATGCATGATGTGCTGGAGCAATGTGGGAGGATGCGGGAGACATGCATGGGTGTGCTGAAGCAATGCGGGAGGATGCTGGAGACATGCATGAGTTTGCTGGAGTAAGGTCGAGGGATGCTGGAGACATACATGGGTGTGCTGGAGCAATGTGAAGGGATGCTGGAGTCATGTGGGGAGATGCTGGAGCCATGCAGGATGATGCTGGAGCAATGTGGAGGGATGTTGAAGCAATGCAGAGGGATGCTGGAGCCATATAGGAGGATGTTGGAGCAACGTGGGGAGATTTCTGGAGCAATGCAGGGGATGGCAGAGCAACATGAGTTGAGCAGTATGAAAAGGGGTGCTGAAGCAGTTTGGAAGGAGTCCAGAGTACTGTTGGGTGACACTGGAACAATGTGGTGGGACAGATGCTGCAGAGTCCCCATCCTGCTCCAGTTTGAGTTTATAGCAGTCAGATGGATGATCTGCCCCAGGCTCACACTTCTTCCCATGCTTTCAGAGAGAGTGGAAAGGATGATGCTTTCCAGAGTGGGTTTTCACATAGACTAGAAAATGTTCAAAGAGTGACATTTTCCTTACCATTTTGAACGATTTTATTTCCTTAAGATGAAAGCAGTCAGTTTGGCACTTCAAGAGCCGACAGTTTATTTCTGCTCACACCAACCAGAGACCCTCCATGAACTCCCTCTTCCAACTTTCTATAGCTGCCCAAGCAGGACCATGTTTTCAGTACTGTCAGGGCAGTGCAGGGTGCTCAGGATGATCAACAAGGTGTACTGGGACATGATTTTCCTCCAGGGGCTTGTTGGGGAAAAAAGGGAAATATTTGACAAACAATTTTTGAAATGCAAGCTCATTTTTGCAGGTTTCTACAGAGGGTTAAAATGGCTTAGTCAGCATTTCTCATCCTCTCAGCACTAGAGAGAGGATAGAAAATTACAATTGAAAAAAAAAAAATCAAGGAAAAATAAACAGAAATATTTCATTTTCCTGATTTCCAGCTTCATCAAAAATGAAAGATATCGAGGAAAAGCAAGCAACAATTTATTAGCTCAAAGTAAAAACCATTTTGGAACCACCAAATATTTAATCTGAGGAGTGATGACCATCTTCAAGTTCACCATCTGCATGCCTGATCCTGTTAATGTTTCTGCCCCACTCATTGACTCAATGTCCATTGCTCAGCCTGGTCACCAGGGATTTTTGCAGAGCCTGCAGGAACCTCGTTTCTCCCTGGGTCAAACCCATCACCTCCATCTACACCTCTGCAACCCCATCCTCCCACTGGGAGTGGGCTATTGAAGTGTAAATGGATCTAAACTAGCCATGAATCAATTTAGGCTGGAAATTAGAAGATTTCTAATTATCAGAGCTGTGAATATCTGAGATGTCCCCCTTTTAGAAGCTGAGAAGGGAAAAGAGCCTACTAACCAGGGCAAGGATATTGGTGGTGAGAATTTTGGCAAGAGCCAGTGACATAACTATTTAACAGTAGTGGAAATCTTATGTCTTCTTCTACACCTCCACGTGCCTTCAGATACACCCTGCATCAATAATGAAGTCCCTAATGGGTTAAAATGGGTTGAAAACTACTGTTAATGTAGGATTTGGGGCTTCTGGTTTTAGCATTTATGAACTTCCATGGTTCAGACTCAGGTGGAGAGAGAGAAAGCCAAGGTAAGGAGAAAGCCAAGTAAGGAGAAAGCTTGTCTCTGTTTTCCCTTTCTCTCTTTCTTCATGTTTGCCCATTTCTCTTTCCCATCAATGGAAATTCTGCTCCTGCATAAACTGTTTCAAGTTATGATGGAAGGTGCTTTGGTGAAATTCATGGCAATGCTCAGGGCTTCAAAGGCTGGGGTAATTTCAGTGGTCCTGCTCTTTGATTGCATAAGTCAACTGCTTCTATAGCAAAAGCAGAGAGCTCATCTAAAGGTAAAACTTAATTGCTCTTGATAGGTGTGAGAGATATTGGTGTGTTCCTTTGGCCATGACTTTAGGTGAAGTCTTCTTTGAATAATATGATGACCTAAAAGAGCTTAAATAGAATCATAGAATGGTTTGAGTTGGAAGAGATCTTAAAGATCATCTGGTTCCAACCCCCTGGCCATGGGTAGGGACACCTCTCACTAGACCAAGATACTCGAAGCCTCATCCAACCTGGCCTTGAACACCTCCTTGAAGAGGGCATCCTCAACCTCTCTGGGTAACCTGTGCCAGTGTCTCATCAACCTCACAGTAAAAAATTTCTTCCTAATATCTAATCTAAATCTATCCTCCTTCAATTTAAAACCATTAGTCCTCATCCTATCACTACACCCCCTGATAAAGAATCCTTCCCCAGCTTTCCTGTAGGCCTCCTTTAAGTTCTTGAAGGCTATTATAAGGAGTCTTCTCTTCTCCAGGCTGAACAACCCCAACCCTCTCAGCTTGTCCTCACAGCAGGGTGGTTCCAACCCTTGGATAATCTTTGTGGACTCCTGTGGTGGGTTAACCTTGGCTGGTCACCAGGTGCCCACCAAGCTGTTGTATCACCCTCCCCACTCCCTACCCCCCTAGCAGGACAAGGGGGAAGAAAATCTGATGGAAGAAAACATTGTGGGTCAAAATAAAGACACTTTAATGAAAACAAAGTAAAGCCAGGCAAAGACTGAGTGTAGAAGTGAAGAAAAACAAGGATTTATTCTCTACTTTCCATCAACCAGGTGATGTCTGGCCCCTTCCTGGGAAGCAGGGCTCCAATACCTGTAGCAGTTGCTCTGGAGGACAATGGATGCTCCCCTACTCCCCATCCTCTTCCTTTTTCCTAGGTTTTATTGTTGAGCAGACATCATATGGTCTGGAATATCCCTTTGGTCAGTTCGGGTCAGCTGTCCTGGTTGTGTCCCCTCCCAAGGTCTTGCCCACCTCAACCCACTGAGAGGTGGAATGTTGGAGAGACAACCTTGGTGCTGTATGGCAGTAGCCACAACATGGACGTGTTATCAACACCCTTCCAGCTCTGTTGGGAGCTATTATGAGGGTTGCTATGGGGAAAACCACCTCCAGCTCAGCCAGATCCGGCACACCTCCAACATGTCCATGTCTTTTACCCTGTACTATCTCAACACCATAGTACTAGGAGAAAATAAACACACACGTGTCCATTTGCACATATTTACAGATATGCAAACACACATCTGTGCACATCACATGTACACACGTGAACAAGGACCTGGAGAGAGGGTCTGGCTGAGGTCAAGGAAGAAGGTTTGGACCTGAGATCTGGCACTGCCTGGGTTTCCCAGCACCAAGATTGATGCTGGAAATGTTCACATACACACATAAACCCAGATCAAAAATCAAAATTTTTCAAGTGGCACATTCCATTGTACCATAACCAAGCAAATCTCTCTTCTAAGCAGGTCGCTTCCCTACCTTCGAGCCCTCCCCCCTCTAAAAGCCGTTGAATTGCCTTTTTTTTTTTCCTTTCCTTTGCTCATTCCTGTAGCAAGAGTGGAATTGATTTTTGATACTATCCATTTTGTTTGTCACAGACCGTCTTCCACTTCCCTCTGCGCGTTGCTGAAATATCACCCCACAAATGATTATTCCTATCACCGCAGCCAACGCTTCGCCCGAGGCAGGGAATTCTCCTTACAGCACAAAAAAAAGTGGCAGTGTAATTGAAGGCAGAAACACCAGTACCTGTAGCCTGGAAATGCTAATAAACTACCAGAGGTCCCAGGAAAGTTAAATATTGGGAGGGATGTCAGAGCCACAGTGTGATTAGTGGAACTGAACGGCAAAGAGCACCCGCCTAAGGCAGTGGCACGGGGAGGATCAGTCTCCTTCTGTCATCCCAACACGCTGTTCACCTCCCGGGATGGGGTTTGCTCACAGGGAGGCAATCAGGGCAGGAGGAGCATGCTAGCAGTGACACAGAGCTTGGTTTTCTAGCCGTGGATTTGGGGGATTAAGACAGCCACGTTGATGCTATAAAGGATCTTGAGCTTTTCCCGCTGCATGGAAGGACTTGGTGTTGGGATTTTGGTGACAGGGTTATGTGTGTGTCTTGTTTCCATACCTGCTGTTGAATAAATGCGTGTGTTTTTTTATTATCCAGTTTTTACATCATTTCTGGTGGATTTCAGAGATATGTGTATTTACACATGTGCTGTAAATCAGGACAGAAAAATGATGTATGAGAACATGTTCTCATGTGCTTGTGCTAATTTGTTCCTAACAGGCAGCTAATTTGCTGCCTCTACAGGTAGAGTTCTTCCCACAAAACCAATTCCATATACACATAGGAGTGCATGCATGTATTTATGTATATTTAGAGAGCATAGAATCATAGAATGGCTTGGGTTGGAAGGGACATCAAAGACCATCTAGTTCCAACCCCCCTGCTGGGTGTTTAGCAGCAGAAGTGTGCTGTACACCTTTTATCTCAAAATTCATAGAATTATAGAATCCTAGAATGGTTTGGGTTGGAAGGGACTTTGAAGATCCTGCCATGGGCAGGGACACCTCCCACTAGACCAGGTTGCTGGTTGCTGACCCCATCCTGGCCTTGAACACCTCCAGGGATGGAGCATCCACAATTCCTCTGGGCAACTAGTGCCAGTGTCTCCCTCCCAGTGAAGACTTTCTTCCTAATATCTAATCTAAATCATGTATGCATGTGATGGGGATAGTTTAGGGGGATTATATACATGTGCTGAACTTTATTATGTTATATTCATTAAATTACAAGTCATTTGACCCCTATGCAGCGTGGTAGCTTTGCTCAAGTGAAGACTGAAAGACACTTTGATAGTCAAATACTCTCATTCTTCCCAAATCCTTTCTATCTGTTCATCATCGATGTGCTAATTTAGGCCTGGCTTGTTTCTGGCTTTGCATACATTGCAGTTGAGGTTGACCAGGGCTTTGAGCAACCTGCTCTAGTTGCAGATGTCCTTGCTCAGTGCAGAGGGTTGGACCAGATGACCTTTAAAGGTCTTTTCCAACCCAAACCATTCTATGAAACATAGTCATGTACATGTTATACATCATTGAAAGACTTCTGAATGTCAGTTTCCTGATCAAACATGCAGCAAAGTCACAGCTGATCATGGCATGAAGATCCAGCCCTGGAAACAGTCCCACAAAACCTACCCCAGTGCCTCGTAACACCTTGTAGCTGAGCATGTTCCACACCAACCACTGCTAACCAGGGATGGGGTTTCCACTCCTGTTGGACCAATCACATTTGTAGAGCTATTAGATGAGGGTTTGAAGCTCCAGGCTCTGGATTTAGCAATCGTTGCTGCAGAGGTGCATTAATATGATGCTGGTGTAAGGAGTCTATGTGAGAATGATAGAACAAGAGTGGAGGAAGGGTGCATTAACTGTGATTTCTAAACGTGCCTCCATATCAATTAACTACACTTTTCCCCCAGGGAAAAAGTAGAGTCCTTTTATGCTGTTTTTCTACCTTTTCTTTTTTTTTGCTTGCTTGATTCCGTTCTTTCCTTTAACGGAGTATCTCTAATCACTGCCTTGCATCTTTATCATTATCTCTTATTATGATCTTTAGTTACGATGTCAAAGATGAGAAAAATGAGCTCAGTTTTCTGGCATCCTAACATCTATTGATTTTAACAGCAGCTGCCACGAGACCTTCATATATGATGGATTGCTGTTAGACTGATGCAAAAAATACCCACATGAATAAAAATATTTACCAAAGAGAATAACCAGTGATGGCATAACTGCATTTAGGACACATTATCCTATTGACCAACAGCCCAGGCAAGCTCAGGGAGCAATCTTAGCACATACTAATATCCTTCAGGATAAGCTTTAAGAGATTGCATTAAAGATCCTCTTTCAGGTGCTTATGTCAATAACTCTCTCTTGTCTTCTTGGGGGCTTCCTTGAGCCTGGAAAATGAAATATCCCAGTCTAAGCACCTCGCTGCTGCCAGACTTCACTGTTTTGAACATAGAGCAAGCAGCTATGTCCTCCTGGAGGAAAAGTGGGGAAAATCCCCTGGAGGAAGCAATATTGTGAATAATCTCCCTGGGCCACACTCCTTTGTCCCATCCTGGAGGCTCTAGCTGGCACCCAGCCACAGAAGATGGTCCCATCTAGTGAGGAACTGGGGAGTGCCCAGGTGGTGCTGTGGGCAGCAGAAGAGGTTGGCATTCATAGCAGAACGTCAGGCAAGCTTTTTTTTGATGAGCCCTTTCTCAGAGGCTTTGACCCCACAAGCATCATGTGAGTTTGTGATGAAAAGTCTCACACATAGACTCACACATGTGCAAGGTGGTAAGCCAAGAGTTTTCAGATGGAACAAGTTCCTTGGCCTCTTGGAAAAAGTCTGTGTCCTGCAGGACTGGGCATCAAAGCTTCTTCTGGATGCTCTTTGAATGCCCCCACCCTGGAGGTGGTTCAAGGTCAGGTTGGATGGGGCTTTGAGCAACCTGGTCTAGTGGGAGGTGTCCCTGCCCACGGCAGGTGGGTTGGAACCAGATGATCCTTAAGGTCCCTTGCAACCCAAACTATTCTATGAGTCTATGACCTGCTTTGGGAGTGTTTCTAAAGGAGCACTTTGGAAAGCCTAGCATGTGGCAGTGGGGTTTTCTGCAGGTCCACCCTTGGAGAAACATCTCTCAATTGCCTCTCACCAGCATTGCAGCTCCCAAGCATGTAGGGCTCAAAGGCCAGATTAGAAGGATGAGAACATCAGGAGCTGTTTCATTTAAATTTTTGCACCAAATCTCTGGATTCAACCCTCGCATTCAAAATAACCCACCAATAATCATAGAATATTTTATTGCAGGTTTTCTTTCCTATTCTTTTATATTCTATTCTGGAGGCAACCCCAGCCAGTCCTCTCTGTATCATATCTTGCCATCATTCAAAGGAACCTCCTGTTTTTAACAGGGTGGGGGTTGGAAATATTCCTGCTTTCTTTTCCCTGTTTTCAACCATCTGCACCAGCCTGGCAACCAGCAAAAATACACATATAAAGATGTCTTAATCTTAAATATAATTAGATATAATACCTCACGCAGCGTTGTATGATTAGTAAAATATATGATCATTAGTTATTAGATTAATGTGTCTACTTGTGTAACTGAAAGCCATTTGCAGCCAGAAATGAAATAGCTCAATTTGCTGTAATTGACTTATCTCCCATAGAGATTAGTACACTTGCTGTTGGAGAAGAAGGGTTTCTTCAAACGCTAACAGCAGCTGCGTGGAGAAGCTGGGTTCTGTTTTCTTTGGAAAGCCCCTGCCCCGCTGGAGGCAGAGAGATCTGAGGCAAGGTCTGGAGGATCAGCAGAGCCATAATTAGGACTGCTGAAATCAGAGCGGCTGCGTTTAGAGGGAGGCAGCGCGTGGTGGTGGTGATGATGATGATGATGATGATGATGATGATGATGCCATTTCCAGGAACCTGCTGGGCTTGAATCAAGCCCGCCGGTGGGTGACCCTAGGAGATGCCACCACCCTCAACACCCATCCCATTCATTCTGGTGCAAATCAACAGCAATTTCGCAGACACCAGCTTGGGAAAAGCGAGCAGCAAGGTTGGGTCCTTGCTAAGGACCAGTGAAGGGGCCCCATAAGGACAGCAGGGAACGTGTGGCAGCCCCATCACCATATCAAACCACGTCGGGGCTGGGCAGGGTATCTGCAATGCGGGTCTCTCGTGCGTGCTCTCCCTGGCACAGGGAGCTCCTCCCAGGGGTGCCAACACGAGCAGCATCGTCAATGGGGAGCACGTCTCCATGGTGGGAGTGTGCCCTTAAATTATCCACTGACACCTCTGACATTGCGAGGTGCTGTGGGGGCCCCCACAAATCTCAACTTTGGCTGCTGCCTCTTCTCTCTTTTTTTTTNTTTTTTTTTTTTTTTTTTTTCCTTTTTTAAATAGGTTTTCTTATGGTTTCCTTAATTTATTTTTTTTTAGCCACAGCAACTAAGCGAACCGTTCAAATTGAAACACTGAAAATGAACCAAGCTGAACAATAAACTAAAACATGCCTAGAGCAAGTTGAGCAATAAACAGGTTTTTAATTTTTTTTTTTTTTTTTTTTTTTTTTTNTTTTTTTTTTTCCTTCCCCTTCCATCTCGGTGGTGTCTGCCTCCGATAGATGATGTGACAAAGGAAGAATCCTCAATAAATTCTAAATTCTGAATACTAAATCAGCGAGCAAGAGCAGGCATGTGAGATGCCATCCCCACTGACAGTGACTTTACTGCTGCAATACCATGATGTGACTGCCCTGTGGGGCTGGGATGGAGGCACAGCTGGGCAGAGGGAGATGCCCCAGATCCATCCATCCATCCATCCATCCATCCACGAGTGACTGTTTTATCCAACCCACACCCAGCCAGAGTCCATAACCCAGGTGTGGCAGAGGTTTTTCCCGCTGTATCCTGGCTGGATTCTCAGAGGGAAAATATTATTCATAGGTTTTAAGGCCAGAAGGGGATATTTTGCTCCACTCTGACCTCCATTATAACACAGGCCAGGGGATTTCACAGAGTGATTCCTGCAGCAGGAACAAAGGGGAGTGATGGGCTATGGTGTTATTTCGCCTCGTGAGGGATGTAAAGAGGTGGAGATTTATGCTAAGGGATGGAGAGAAAGGCAGGACCTGTGAGGCAGGTACTGGAAAAAGTGAAAGCCCTGAGCTAAAATTTTACTGAGAGCATCTACATGAACTTAATGTTGTATGTCAGGGGGCTGAGTGCTGTAAAATGTTTGCCCTTGCAAAGACTGTGCGGTTTGGGAGGCAAAATAAATAATTTTTTTTAAAGCATTGTCATATTTTTGCCTTGGAAGGACCCAAACGTGAAATAATCTGACAAGGGATGTGATAGAGTGTAAAGCAAGATGCTTGTAGTCACACAGTGTGCATTGAGCCTGGGGACAGGCTTGGGATTGGGATCTCAGTTTGCAGCTTGCTTTGAAGAGACCTGAGATGTGTTTTCCTTCTGCAGCAACTTTTACCCTCTGCCTGTCCCTTCCAAGTTGAGGTGTGGCAGCTTTTCCTTCTTGGATGTCGTGCAGCCTCTTTGAAAGGAATCATGAATTTCTGTACAATGCATGATCTAATCTTTGGTGCAGAGTTTCAGCACAGACTTGCTTCTAACTACAGCTCAGCTTAGATGCACCTGTTTATCTTTCATGAGATTCCCCACGAAACTTGTTGGTATCAAGAAGTTTCCACCTTCAACCAGAGAAACTCTTTGCTTTAGCAGCCTGGCTGAGTCTCACTCTGAATTATTTTCTTTTCACTGAACTTGCAGCTCAGCTTGAAGCTGACACAGGCGAATGTACACGAGCACAGCCCAGATCTGCAGCTGAATCCATCAAGCTGTGCATGGCCCTGTTGAACAACCCACAGCAGAGATGAGCTCAAAACTTAATAATTCAGGCCATCGGCTTCCAACCCACACTTCATCACAGTCCAGGGATGATCAGGCCTGGGGCTCTCATTTAACTGATGAAAAGTGGAGCTCTCTGAAGTTCAGAGCCAGATTTTTGTCTAAATTCAGTCTGTAGATCCAAATTAATCTTTGCAATCTGTCTACACGGGTAAACCAGAATGACTTGGTTAAGCATCACCGGGGAGGAGGTGTAGAGCCCTCCAGTTGGCTTGACACGGTTCGTTGGAGGAAAATAAGTTCAGCCCAGCTTGCAAACTAATGGAGGCATTTATAAAACCCAGAGTGACAGCAAAGATTTTGGGCCTGTCTCCTTCAGGAGTATTCCCATGGCTTGCACATATTGCCTTGGTGTGGTTAAAATGCATGTGCAGACAGTGACAAACCATTACAAACCTGACAAGCTGTGATGCCAAATGCAGATTACCTACAGGTACTTCCACACTATTGCTGCCATCAGTTTTGCTGCCAGGCAGTTTTCTGAGAATAACCCAGGTATTATCAGATTTATCACCTTTTCCTCCTCACTCCATTTCTCACAGCCAAACGCATCAGCAATTCACCAGTTCAGTGAGCATTGCCACTTATTTTTCTTTTGGGCTTGTTTATTTCCTCTCTGAATAATTTTGCCACGTTATTTTTATATTTATATAACAAATATCATGGCGGTGCCCTTCTCCCATTATTTGGCCATCACCATAAAACACAAAAGAAACAATCTCTTGGTCCATGGAGCACCACTTGGAAGCACAAAGTGACTTCAGGTGTTGGGAAAGCTGGGGTAGGGTAAAGCATCCTCAAAGTCCTGCCTCATCTCACCTTTCTCTTCAGATCTGACATGCTCCCAGAAGGACTTGGGGTTCTTTAAGATGCCTCCAACTAGGTCTGAGAATGAAACTACCATATCCACAGGTTGTGAAATGAAAGGCAGTTCTTCTACCTGGTTGGAGGAAGTTTAGAGTGAAGGGTTAGGTTGGATATCAGGAAAAATTTCTTCACCAAAAGGGTTGTGAAGGGTTGTCTCAGGAGTTCCCATCCCTGGAGGGGTTTCCAAGCTGTGGAGATGTGGTGCTGAGGGACATGGGTTAGTGGTGACCTGGCAGTGCTGGGTTAATTATTGGACTCAATGATCTTCAAGGTGTTTTCCAGCCTGAGTGATTCTTTAAGATGCCCTATAATAAAGTGTCCCTATAACCAAGGCTCTGCTGTGCTGGCTGCTGACAGGAAAACATTCCATCAAATTAAACAAGACAAGTAATGTGATAAGGACAGTGTTTCCAGCCCTATTTTAAGCTGGGAGCCTGAGGAACGGGCATTGCCATGAGAGACAGCACAAGAAGCTGAGCCCAGATGTTCCTCATCCTTCTCCAGCTCCCTCCCAGCCCAGGGCTGTTCAAAAGCAGAAGCCACTTTTCATATTCCTTTGAACAAGAGGATGGCTCAGCAAAACTGAGAGACTAGAAAAGAGTTTTTAAAGCAAGGCTTTTGGCAGGGAGGTGCCACTATAAAATACCCCCTTGTTACCATGGGAGCTTTTGCTTCCTCGGAGCTGTTCAGTAAAGGGAAGGGAGATTTTACAGCCTTGGAGTTTATATATCTGGAGATAAAGGCGCTGCGAGCTCTGGTGCCACAATCTTTATTGCAAGGACAGTGTATATAAAAGAAGAGACACAACACGGTTTTCAGACGGATAAAGCAGAGATTCAAAATCTGGCAATCAGAGCAGAAATAGATGATTTTTAACTCATGACAGGTGAAAAGGAGGAAATTAACAGGAAAAGGGCAGAAAATGTCATGAAATGGGTCTTCCTGGTAAAGGAAGGGGATGAGGTGTTTGTGGTTAGTCTTAATCTATTTTTAAAAATGCTCCACCACTATAAGAAGTCCATCAGGACAGCCCAAGGAGCAGACACCAGGCTGGGAGCAATGTGCCAGGCATGGGCTGTCCTCCACTTGCCCAAGGCTGGTGGAGTGATGTGAGAAACCACCATAACTCATGACCACCTCAGAGTCCCTCTCAGTCGCAGTGAGAAATGGGTGGTGGGTTGTCCTTTGCTCCCTGGACTAAAATACATTTCCCAAGAGGACAAGAGTCACATGTAAAGGAACAGGACAATTATGAGTGTTTTTTACTTCTAAGATGAAATAAATTCATAAAACTACTTGGCAATGGCTGGCTAGGAGTGCTGGCTCTGCAGGACACAACTCCAGTTCCTGGTGTACCTCTAAGTAACTGTTTGCTGCTTGTTATCTCTCATTTTAACGATGCTTGCATGGAAAAACCTTAATTAACTGCACTTCAGGGACTACAACCATCCCTGGCCACTTTCCTACCCTGAAGTCCAATAGCAAAGCACATTAGTGCTTTCTCCAAGCCATGGGGAGGTGGACCTCTGCAGCCTTCTTGTGCCACCACATTTCTGCATTCTCGCACGGGCTGATGAAAGGCCTGGCAGTGGAAAACCTCTCCCAGATGCTCAGTGAGATGAGAACAGAGGAATTCAGAAGATGCTTTCCAGGGTGTACCACCCCAATCATGCCAACCACAGGTTAGACACATCATGAAGTGGAGGTGGTGTTTAATATCCATGGAGGGATCCTTCTTAGATGCATTCATCTGATTACTTTCTTAACCCATTTATGGCCTTAAGCTTCCAAAAGCTGATCTTGCAATACGTGAAACAGCTATTTTTGCTTCTTTTAAGCCTGTTTCCTGGTAAATGCACAGGTTCTTCTAAGAGGAATAGTCAAAAACTATTTCCTACTCCTTTTCCTTGTGCCTTTCAGGAATCTCTATCAGATTCTCCTTCAATTGCCTCTGCCCAAGGCTCCAAAATTGCAAAGGAACCATTCTTTTATGCATTGATAGGCAACTACTTCCATTTGGTCAGGCTTGAGTATCCCGCTTACACCTTGACGTATCTGCCAACCCAACATGGACAACTTGCACATCTCAGATGGTGTTAGATACCTGTGATATGGAAAACTTATTCCAGCTCCCAAACTGTTCCACAATATTTAGAGACAGAGCAATCAGATTGCTATGAGGGACCCATCATTCCCATTGACTCCTCCGGAGAAGTCTCCTGGGCTTGAGTCTTCTTTTCTTCCATGTTTTATGCAGGATTATTGTGCTGGATACACTTGTTTCTGTACCACAAGGATAAACAAAGATATAATTCTTTCTTCTCCGTTAAATTTATATGCTTATATTTATTGCTTTTGATTTGACAGGATTAGTCTCACACTTCACAGAATTTAAAGCATCTCTGTTGGGTATAGAAATCTAAACTATCAATACGGGAATTAATCCGCTTAATAAAATATCCATCCCTCCAGCTGTCCATTCCCCAACACTATCAGAAGACCACTTTGAGCTCCTCTATCCAGGATGGGGTGAGGTGCCAAACCCTTTTCTCCCCATAGGGCTAAGGGACATCTCAGGGTCCCAGAGATAAAGGGTAATGAGAAGTGGAAGAAGACCTGTGCCAAGACAGAAAATGCCATAGAGAAAGAAATAAGATTCAGACAAGATTGCTCCATGAGTGGTAAAATCAAAGACAATATCCATCTTATTCACTGGACAGAGAAGATTTTTGGGTTTTCTGTAGTGGCAAAGGGTTAGGGCAGTAGGTAAGTAGATAAAGGCAAGGGGTGAAGTTTCCCTCACCCAAAATGAAGCTCTAGCCAGAGACACCTGAATAAGGAATTCATTATTCTCAGTTCTTCCCCAGGAGTTGGCACTTGTCAGGCTAAGTCAGATCCCCTGCCAGAAGTGAAACTCTTTATTCCTTACTCAGGCAATTATAGGTTTAAAGTTATGCAGGCACTCAAAGACATTAGCAGAAAGATGGGAACAGACCCTAGTCATCTGAGAAGGTGCTCCAGCCAAGGAACAAAGCAAGAAGACAGACCTGAAGCTGAGAAGAAATATTCATCCAGAAAACTTCTGGGTTTTGTCATCAAGGGTTTCATGTACCTCTACCTTACACAGTTTTCTCCCTCTCCCTGTCATACCAGGGGATCATTTTTCCTACTGCTTAAGACATGGAAAACCTTACTTTGTTGTTGCAGTGGTTATTAATAATAATACCAATAATAACAAGAAAAAAAAAAATACTAAAGACACATCACTTTCACCAGACGTGCATTATTTGACCACTCTTCTCTCTTTTCTATGTCCAAAACTACCACATTGCCTCCATTCCATGGATGATCACTTGTGAAAACAATACCCAGTGCTACCCCTGGAGTCAAACTCAATGGTCACCTACCTGAAAACAACAATGCATCTACTCATTCCAACTAGAAAAGGAAAAGCTGTGATCAATAATAAGAGACATCCTAGAATAGCATCTATCTGCAGTCAAGGTGCAGCTGAAATGTAAATTAAACCAGAGGAAATAAATATAATTACCCAGGCAAGAATAGTGGACACAATGCTGATGTTTCTGAAATCTGAAGGGCTTTTTAGATATTTGGTATAATAAATATCTTGCCTTATCATGTCAATCTGGCTCAGTATCATGTGCTTGACTCAATTATGTCCTCCAAGAAGAAAGCCAGGATTTTTTAATTTTTTTTTTTTTTTAAGCCACCAAGTCTACTGCTGATAATTATTATCCATGGTGAATTATCTTCACTGAGAAAGATGTGTGGGGTTTTTTCCCAATTTGAAATCTTACAGCTTTAGTCGCCAGTCCTCAGTTTTTCTTATGTCTTTCCCCATCAGACTGAGGAGCCCTTTGGTACCTGATGAGATACCCAGGAAGGAAATACACTCTCTCATCAAATCTCCTCTATATCTTTCTGATAAGCTGAATAGATCATGTTCACTATGAGCCAGTTTTTACCCTTTAGGTTCTTTAAGCTCCCATACTTTAATAAAAGAGCCCTGAGGTCTTTAACCGCTGTAAACAAGGTCACACAGCGTAAGGACAGAGCTGTGAAGGGCAAAGCATCTCACTAAAGGTGCCAAAACACCACAGCAACAGATTGGCCTCCAGAATCTCAGCTCCTACGTGGTGGAGAAATCCACTGCGGGGTGATAAACATGGAAAACCACAAAGCTTGGGCAGTGGTTGGAGACTAGAAAGCACCAGCCAAAGGATGCTTGCTCCATTCTCACCCTCTTCTCCAGAGAAAACAGTCTAGATGGACCTTTCATTTGATCCAGAGTGGTTGCTCTTACGTTTTGACATCATCCCACCTGGTTGCACCTTTCTTGAGATGACAACCCCTGCTATAATCCTGATATCACATCCATTAGCGCATCATCACCAGCATGAGCCACCTATACTGACTTAGGAGGTGGAGGGCTCATCACTGGCAGGGTTGGGCTCCTTAATTATTCTCAGTCCAGCTGGAAAACACCTATAAATACAGACCAGACCCTGCTGGTGTGTTGGGAGTGCAGCACAAGGTGCTAATGCTGCTAATAACTGAGTTGTGACAGGTGTGAGAGGAGCTGATGCTGCAAAGCTTTGGTCCCATCCTCAAGGTGGTGGCAGTAATGTTGCAAAAGGCAGAGCAAAGGAACAAGGCTGTAGTTTATGTTAAATCACCTCAAACCACCATCAGATGGCTTGAATTAGTACACAAGGAGCGTATGAAACATATTCATTTCGTTAATAGAAATGCCTAGCTATATTAGCCCCTTTTTTGCTTATTATTCATAATATTTTCCTATAACACAGAAAATCAGTTTTTATTTTTAAAATGCAATCAAATTATATTTCCTATTAAAACTTTAATATCAAAACAAATTAACCAATGCTGCAGATTACACATTAGTAATGTAGTTCTGACATAATTCATGCTCCTCTCGGTTCCGTTATGAACTATCACACTGCTAAAGTGCAGCAGTTCATAACATATTCTTAAGGGGAAGTGAAATGTTCCCTGGGTTTTGTTTTTTTTAAGGAAAAAAAAGTGAATTACACAAGATACTCCAATAATAACAGAATGGGGTTGGGCCAAACATTCAGATAAAAGTATTTCAAGATTAAAACAAGATCAAATATTTTCCCCTACTAAGCTGCTGACATTGATGGGCTCCTCTTTTTCCAGATGCATGTTTCAGGGTACAAACCACAAGAGCAACAGAAGACCTGCAAGACATTGTGAAACCTTATCATGCAGCAGTGTCTGCTCCTCTGGAGATGGTATCTGGAGCAGCTAAAGAGCAGAAAATCCTATTAAATGAGGCTACCAAGGGAGAAACATCTCAGCGTGCTTTTGTGCAGGTGAAGTGATGCTTTTCCAGGCAGAGATAGTGCCCAAAAGAGTCAGTGGTATCCTAAAAGACTCTCAAGGTCACTAGTCATGATCTGTCCATCATGGCCTCATGTGCCTCCATCCCCTTTTGGAGGCAGTTGATAGTCCACAGCTTGATAAATATGTTGAAATTGTCCAGCCCAGGTCCCAGTCTTGGGAGAAGCAGGTCAGCCCTGCTCTGGAAGCTCTTAAGAAAGGTTCACCTCAGTTGTCCATGTCACCTCACTCAGCCACAGCTTCAACCTCAACTACTTGAAGTGGTTCCCACACCACCAATGTGTGCTTAGGTGGAGGCAGGAGCATCACTGGAAAATAAGAAGACGACAACAACAAGAATGTTCAGAATAAAAGGAGCCGAGTCTAGCAAACATCTGCAGTCAAAGACAAACTATGCAACCTGTTTCCAGTGGTGAAAACATAGAATCATAGAAAAGTTTGGGTGGGAAGGGACCTTTCAAGGTCATCTGGTCCAACCCCCCTGCACTGAGCAGGGACATCTGCAGCTAGAGCAGGTTGCTCAGAGCCCCGACCAACCTCACCTGCAATGGTGCCAGGGACGGGGCATCAACCACCTCTCTGGGCAACCACCCTCAACATCAACGTCTTCCTTGTGGACAAGGAAGGTGCTTTATGAGGCAGTCAAGAGGACACCGTATTATCAGATTATATCCACATGAAACAGAACAAAGTGGATTTCAAGCTGCCAGTGAGCAATATGATCAACAAGGTCGTCTGTCTCTTCAAAGTCCTGCACTGAGCAGAAGGGAAGAAGTTGGGACCAGGGATGAGGAGTCTGGAAGCTGGTCCCTTGCTCAAGTATATTCTTCTGGCCAAGACTTGCGGCTTTACAGCCCCACTTTGCCAGCAGACTCTGTTGACCTGTGTGCCCACAAAGTCAAGATCAGATCCTCAGCATCTTCTCTGCTCCAAATAGATGGCCTGCATCTCCCAACCTGAACCATAGGTGCTGTTAGTTACCAGTTGATGATTGTGATGCTAATTAAAACATACTAAGAGACACGCTATAAACATGCACTGCACATGAAGGAAATTAGCCAAGTGAGCTTGTCTCTTTCATTGTGCTTTTATTATGATGCTCCTTGGATGATGTTTTTAAATGAATTTTGAATAGTTTTCTTAATTTGTTTTATTCTGCTTCATGGTAACAAAACTGCCAGAGCCCCACAGGAATGATTCGGAGAAGTGCAATATTATTGGAACATGTCTCCTGCTTTTCTTACTGCTTACTTATAATTAAGCTTTATTGAGGTGTAAAATGAATAACAATTTAAAAAAAAAAAAAAAGTTTATTGGTCCAGGTGCAAATTCACAGATATTCCAGAAAACTTCCTTTTTTTTATGTTTTCCATGACCTCAAAGAAACATTGCTGGTTTCCACCAACTCCCATCAGTTTCTACCAAGGCACTAAGTCACCATCCTGCTCAGCCATGTGTCCCAGCAGGACGTCTCCTCAGAGCCACTTACCACACACAGATGAGTAGAGAACATTGCTGGTTTTCTGCATCAAAGCAAGCACACACTTCAGCTGCAGCTGCTCCCCGTGCCACAAAGAGCTGGGTACCAAACATCACCTTCTCCTGCCCCTGGTGGGAATCCAGATCCTGCTGTGAGAAGAGAAGTAGGAAGCAATACCTTGACTGTTGCTGTGTCATGATGAGGACGTCTATCAGACACAATTGCAATCAAACTGTAAGGTCTAATGAGCAGGAAAAAAAGGTGGAAAAGCAGAAAAAGGTAGTAGACCTACTCAAAGTGAGATGGTTCTCATAGAGTCCCATTTAGCCTGGTTTTAGATGTTAGTGGGAAGCTATTGAGGTCATACCTCCAACACCATCTCTAGTGCATCACTGGTTCAGGCTCTGCCTTCACACTCTTGGTCTTTTGATCGGGAAATATTTCGTAGAATCATTAAGGTTGGAAAAGACCTCCAGGATCATCAAGTCCAACCTTCATCCAACATCTCCCTGACCCCTAGACCATGTCTTGAAGTGCCACATCCACTTGTTTGTTGAACCCCTCCAGGGATGGTGACTCCAGCACCTCCCTGAGCAGCCTGGTCCAGTGCCTGACCGCTCTTGCAGGAAAGAACTTCTTCCTAATGTCCAATCTAAACCTCTTCTGGTACAACTTGAGGCCATCACCTCTTGTCCTTAGTTGCTTGGGAGAAGAGACCAACACCAGCCTCACTACAACCTCCTTTTAGGTAGTTGTAGAGAGCAATGAGGTCTTTTTTGGCTGCACCATTCAGAGATGGATGGTTTTCTTATCATTGGGGGGGTTTGTTTGGTTTTTTTTTAAAGAAGCTTCTCTCAGCAGGCAAATAAAGCATGTCTGCACCTTCAAATGGATTTCCCAACCTGTAGCATGGTTCAGAGCTAAATAATCCCACAGTGGTCAGCAGGCCTTCTGCTCAATCTGGGATCTTAGCACTTACAGCACCCATTTTAGCACCGAGAACACAGCACTAATGGATTACTGTGCATTACGTCCCTCATTACTGCTTAAATATTTATCAGAACATTATGCATTTAGTGTCTAGGGGGAAGAGACAATCCTGCACTTCACCATGCAAAAGGGTTAATTACAGACTGGATAAACCTCCGTGAATTGATAAAACAGATACAGAGATTAACGGGAGAATGTGTTATTTACAGATAAATAAACATTCAGATGCATAATCCTGATCTAGGATTTCCCCAGAGGGAAAACTATTAAAGTCACTATTTAATATCCGTGGTCTGCATCTCTACAGCAGCAAAACAGAGAAGGTTGGGTATTATGATCTGGAGACAAACAAGCAGAACTGTTTGCTCATCTGAGACAGGTTCCTACCCTGGACCTGGTGTCCTCAGAAATACCTGGTGGAATTTAAGAGTGGATTCACCCTGGCCACAACCTGAGGCCAGGCAGCCACTCGTATCTTCACCTTGCCCCATGATCAGTGGACATCTCTCCACCTTTATTAACGCTGTGGGTCCTTCTTTTAGTTTTCTTTGTTTGCACATCCATAAAAACAAGCTAGGAAGATGTTTCCATGGGGCTGTATCATACCTGGACTATCTAGCACTGATGGAGACAAAGCCAGGTACATATTCTAGAAGAAAAAGTGAGAAATCAATGTCTAACCTTAAATAAAGCAGCCTCTATTTCCACTTCAGCAGGAAACAATACCCTGATGTTAACCTGTAGCCCTCTACCATGGCTCCTGTGGTCCACAAGTTACACACGTGTAACGTACACATCATTAATGACAGGCTTAATTTATAATTAAAAACCTTACTTGAGTTTGGGTTCTTCAGCAGACAAAAGACACCAGAAAACCCAGTTGTTCATGGAATTCAGCCAATGTTTGTCTCATAAAATAAGTTCTTAAGGTAACTTATACTGGCACTGTGAAATATTGTTCATTATAACGGAGCAGCTGAGATAATGTTGTTTTCTAATTTCCCTTTCTCAGTCAGAAATTAAATAAAAAGTCATGTCTAAATTACAATACTGGATTGAACGCAGACAAGGACCCCATGCGGGGAGCTTATGATATATCCTTCCCACGTTTTATAGCCATTAAAAAAGATTATAGGATTTTTTTTTCCTTTTCTTTTAGGCCATTTACATTTGTTCTGAACTCTCACTGTGTTTTATTTGAAGCTCTTAAAAGTGCCAATGTACATAATAAGTCAATCAAGAAGTTAAATTAAGAAAAAAAAAACAGAACCATATTGACTTGTCTATACCAAGCACGCACTTGGAAATCTGAACTCCGCCACCTAATGACTTACTGACTTTGCAATAAATATCACTGAGCAGGGATGGCTGCGCTGCTCTGCACGGGGAGGCACATTTATAATCCAATTAAGAGGTCTTCTAATATATCTCAGCACAACCCCAATACCGTGGTGCTCTGAGCTCTTCCCCACCAACGCACAGAAACACTCCATGGACATTGGACTCCTAACAAAGGTTGCCAGCCTCAAAAAACTTCAGCATCGTAGGATGCCAGGTTGGAAGGGACTTCAGGGATCATCTAGCCCAACCTTTCAAGGTTAAAAAGAATCTTTCCTTGTTGCTACTCACCTGGTTTGGTCATGCCCGTGGAGGGTCACAGAACAGTCTACCACATTGCCAAATGCCTCCTCCACGCCACTAGCTCCTCTGTCACCCTTCATCTGCTGTCTCCCTGCTTCCCCCAAACCTGACGTCCTCCTGCATAAGCCCTAGAAGTTTAGGCTGCATGGTTCCCCAGCTATTTTTTCAGCCATCTGTTAGCCACCCACCATCCTGCCTGTGTCCACCATTCCCTACCCCATTGCTCTCCTCCTCATCCTGGCTGTCACCTCCTTCTGGGAGTACACGTTACTTTCCTCCTAGATATATTGGGTTAATCAAGACCATCTTCTTCTGCCATCATTGTTTTGAGTCAGAAAGATTTTGGATGCTGCAGAAACTGCTTCTTCCTTTTTGAACATGAAGATTTGCTCTTTTGATAGAGCTTTCCAAAGCCAAACCTCTTCTCCCACTCCCAATTTCATGAGTATTTCAAGTACCCTCCAGTCTGTCAGTCACCTCAGAGCTGGTGGCATCACAGGAGCATGAGGCAGGCTTCCCATGAGGCTTCATTAGCTGAAGGTGGGATTTATCTCACTTTTACACTTGAATGGCATCTCAGGCCACACCACTCAACTGGGCTCTCTTGAGGTTGGCAAAGACGCAACTCTAGAGGCAGATTTACCCAACCAAATTGAATCATCTTCATCTTTCCCCTGGAAGCACCTCTTTCTTTCCATTGATTATGAAGATACCCTAGGCTGCCAGAGTAGTCTTGATTATTTAACTTCAGAAATGTGGGCACCTGGCTTAAATTTTCCAACATAGCACAAAGATACTCTGCTGTTGGAAGTGTGACTTCTTGGAAGGACCATATGGCTGCACAAAGCTCTCAAAACATGTTACTTCAGCAAGGTCAAGGCATTGGAAAAACTCTGCTTAAGGTCATTAGACAGCCCACATCAGAAACCTGATGCTCTCTCTGGAAGTTAACACCTTTTCCTTCCCCTAGCTTGCCTGTCCTTATGAAATGATCGCCACGTTTCACTCCAGAAGTGGCTGCATTCCAGTGGAAGGTGAAATGTTCCTGCATGCGGATTCCTGGACCCTGTTCAATAAACATAAAACTTTAATACTGTATTTGGATTGCAGCAAGTGGAAGGTGCTGTGTTACCCTAATGCAATTTCTGGGAACATAAGCCCACTCTGTACCTCAGGGCTCAATTAATTAAGGAACATTAAATACAGTATAAGGTCTTCCTCCCAGCAGCACAAACACCTGCACTTCATTGTACAACTTGTGCCTCTCCTAATAGCTACAGAGACAGCGAAGGCCTCATCCAAAACCTATTAAAGTCCATGGAAAGATTGCCATTTTCTTCAGCGTGGCTTGGATCAGGCACCAAGGCATCATCATGAGGATAATCAAGCTGGAAAGTAAATCACAACTAAATTGCAACTGGGAAAACTTGGGATGAGTCAATCGGTTGAACTCCAAGCCCTTGACATTGAATGTCTCAGTGTAGTGTGAACAAACAAAAAACAGTAAAATATTTTAAGATGAAATTTTGCAAGGCTGTGCTGCAGAGATGTTTTTCATATGTCTCACTGAAAGATGATGGTCCCTAGCTCCAATACTGTTTAGTTTTATTATTCTAAGCAGAAGATGCTTCAGTCTGCAAAGAAGGTTTTTATGATAATCCTTCGTAAACACACAGATTTTCAGTTCCCTAATTCCCTGCCAACAGGTTTCAACACACAGTGACAGTGGGAAAGATTAACTAACCTCGTTTTTAAAGACCATCAGGCCAGCCAATGAGTCATCTGGTCATTATAACAAAAACTTACTGTCTACATCTGATCAAAATGTCAAGGGATGGCTAGGATGGTACCAAAAGTGACATCAAATAGTTTTCTCTAGACTAGTCCCTCACAGTACGAACTTGTGATGATCCAACCCACAATGGACTATCAGCAAACACTTTGTCCAAATTAATTCCTTGAGTCTTTATCTCTTGTTTGCCACTAAGTGAAAGCTACAAAACGAGATAAAGTTGTAGATCATTATTATTCTCAAGGAAACCCTCTGCATCAAAGAATCAAAACAGCAACCATGTGAAGCTGGAGTCAGCCTCAGACCAAGGAAACCAGATTTAAGTACCTGTGGGTCCATATCTCAGCTAGAAATCCTGACTCCCATTACAGCCCATGAGGCCAGGTGGAGGCCAATTCAGCTCATCCAAGAGCAGACCCCTCCAATGGTCAAATTAAATAAAATTTAATTGATGCACACTTCAATATATTCCAATACATGCTTCAATGATTGCATTGACTACAATGAGGGTGCAGACATCAAGATCATACAGGGATACTTATATATATGGGCACGATCCCACCTCTGGTTGGCCCTTGACCAGGAGAAAGCATGTTTGACTTCAAGTCATCAACCTATTTCAAACTGAATATGGGTCTCAGTAAGCAGCTGTCATATTTTTCAGATGTCCATAGGCTGACTCGGGTTATTTGGTGGATATGGTGCATTTGGCTTTGCAAAGAGATGCTTTGCACCTCCTGCCTCACCCATGTTTCTGCAGCAGCCTCCAGCTGCAGATGAGGACCTGGCCAAGTGGTACCTCTCCTGTAGAAATATGAAGATGTATCTATTCTCAATAAATGCAGTTGTATATGATGGTTTCATTTGTTCTTCTCACTATCATCTCCAATATTTAAGTCTGTACCTGGCTCAGGAAATAAAGTAAAATCATTTTAATGCATTGTCACCCTAGTATTCACATTATGTGCTTAAAACACTGGAATCAGAGGATTAAAACATCTGATAATCTCTGGCACTAGAAATATTAAATATGGAATTTTTTTTTCTCCTACAGAATGTCTTAATGAAAGAAAAGAATAGACACAAGAATTTAAATTTAGGTGAGCTATTCCTGTAACCTGTAATTGGAATAAACCCTAAGTTTTGAGGAAAATTGCACTGCTTCTCCAAGATAGCAGCTACAAAATACAGATTCCTATTGCTCCCCACTGGCATGAAATTAAGAAGTCAAAACAGGAGCTAAAGCAGGAAACAAGCATCCCAGACACACAGTGAAATGGAGCAATGCAGGGTAGAAGGCTGTGGAAAATGTCTAGCTCTGTGACCTTCCATCTCATTTATTTCCGTCCTACAAAATTAACTCTGCTCCCACTGAAGTGGAGCTTGAGGGAAAGGAATAATTCTCACACATCTGTTTCAGTCACTATCATTTCCAGCTTTTTGGTCTGATAATAAAGCTGGAAGAGACCAAGTCACAGGAGAGACTCCATCCAGCTCCAAAGTGGTCACCGGAGGAGCAGGTCACATCTCCAGGGAACACAACCACACCAGAGGAGAAGACATCCTTGGTGCTTTACTCGTTGAAAAACACTATTTTTTTGCTGTGTTGGTAAAATAAATCCTTCATCCAACAGCACAGAGGCTTCTTTAATAGACTCGTGCATCTAAGTGTGAAGGAAAGGATGACATACTACCCATGGCAAACCCTTGGAAAAATTGGAGTCCACTTGGGACACCTTCCTGGAGCTGGTTCATTACACATCCCTGCAGGAGTTTAGCCTGGAAAGGGGAAAACCCAACCTCTCTGTCTCCATTCCCTTCTCCAATCTTCCTTTCCTCCTCCCTACCATCTCTGCCTCCCTTAATCATTTTTTATTTCTTTGTCTGTGTGTCATTTTGGTAAGTGCCATAAAAATCCACGTGCTGGAAATCTTGCAGTTAATACGTGGGAACCAGAGCACTGCAAAACTATGTTGGTCTTCTTTAGCTTTGTGTATGGAAATTGTGCACGTGGTCTCCCTGCTGGCACCTGGAGTTTGCTTGGAAAATACTCAATACTTAGGAAAATTCCCATAAATAGAAGACATTAAGGTATTTATAGTCAGTGGCTGAGTGGGTCTGTGCAGGAGAAAACCACTTATAGAAAAATACAAGATTCATTTTACACCCATTTTTAAGGGCAAAATCTGAACCTTATAATCCACTTTGATATTGCATTTTCACTAAGACATTTGATACTGAAGAAAACTATTTTTATTATTGATGCCTTTCTACATGGAGAAATTGATACCTTATAGAGACAGAGGTGTCCATGGCTGGAGTAGACATGCACGAGAATGATGGTCTCTGGTCACATCAGATCTGTATCCTAAAGAGAGCACCAGGGCTGGGCAGAGCCATCACTCCTTAGTAATCATCTCTTTTTTATATATAAACAGGCAATAAAAAAAATAAAAGCAGGAACCTGAGATCCCACGACCTGTAGATATGTCAGATATGTCCCAACACTGAGATGTGACCACCTAAATATTCATGTGTCAAGACCCACACAACCAAACCAGAGACATTTCTTCTTTACAGTATGTTCCAATATATCTTTTAATTTCAGTGCCTTAAATTTCCCTGCATGTCAAACCCAAGCTTGCTTTTTCACGTTGATTATTGTTTGCTCAGATTGCTCAGCCTCTTCTATATGGGAGCCATCTGCTGTTTATAAAGCTCTCTTACAGTCAAGTTTCCTGTGAAATACAACAGCTTTATTGGGTTTTTTCCTTTTTTTTTCAGAGGACACTTCTGATTTTCATCCTTTAGTCTTGTTTTGTGCTTTTTTTTTTTAATTAAAAATAAAATTACCTAATTTTTCCTTGGACGGTTAGGATCACTTTTGTTGGAGGGAATGTAAAAATCTTCATTATTACAAAAGTTTTCATCCTGGTGGTTATTTTGAATTGACACAGTAATTTAGACACTTGGAAGAGACACAATGAATATCACAGTTAGCTAGAAATATGTGGGGGTTTTTTCTCTCACAGAAGATACTGACTAAAAGGGAAGAAAATGAGCCAAAACTTAACTTGATTAATTAAAATATTTTCATCAGGAACTGAGAAAAAAAGTCTGAGGTGAAGTGAAAAGTCTTAAGTTTTGCAAACTTTATAGTGTCTATATTTTATGGTTTCTGCACCCTTCCCTTTTGCCCAAGTAAAATCTTTTCCCCTGAAAAGTTTTGTTGAAAATAGTTCTAATGAAAACTAACCCATGTCAGGTACCAACATTAGGAAATATCTCCCAGGCACCCGCTTAAAGAGCAAAAAATAAAGCTCATTTCCTTCCTAGCACTAAGATATTTGTTCTTTCTCCAGAAAACATCGAATAATTCAATTTATTTATTTTTTTTAAGTGTTTCCAAAAGTACAGACACCCGGAGGCAAAGTTGCATCTTTAAGGAAATTATATAAATGCATAAAAATAACCATCCCGGAGCTAACTGCAGCAATATTTAACTAGTTTGCTTGGGCTCCTCAGCTATAAACACCACCCTTGCCTTATCATGTTTAAATCTGTCATGGATGTCAGATATTGCCTTCTTAAGTGGACTCAACTGTATTACAGGCTTCTGTGGTAATGCTGGGCTGAAGTGTATCTCCATTTTATGTTCTTAAATATTCATAAGAAGCTTTGCAACATTAATATCTTAGAAGGCTTACAAGAACACTTAAATAATGTGTCTTGCCTCCCTTCGCCCCTCCCCAAAATGTCCCAGTCTTTTCTAATTTGTGTAATGCATTGAGCCATTTTAATAATTGTTTGGGGATTTATGCCGTGGTTCTGCAGCGCGCTGGTAGCCGGTGTAATTATGATCTCCGCTGGTCTTAGCGTGTGCTAATCCTGCTTGTTTTACCAGCAGAGGAGACAAGATTTGAGAGCATAAGCACGAGGCAGGGGTTTTGCCCTGGAATTGCACCCTGAGAGCCCCCCCACCGCCTTGTGTCTGCGTAAGAAATAAAAATAAAAATCAGACCTTGCTTCGGCTGGGGTGGTTTTAACACGAGACGGGTGAAGGAAATCTGCTTTTCTCTTACTGCAAACAAAATTATAGCTTGTGGAAGTCCCTGTAAATTATTATTTTCTTTAGATTTTATTTAATCTAGCTGCTTTAAAGGGTTTTTATCAGGTCGTTATGGAGATGCATGTATGCAAACACTTGTGTGATCATCTGAAGCATGCAGAAGTCATAACCCTGTAACAAACCCTGCATCAGAGAAGGTCTGCATGGATCAAAGTTTTGAGATTTGCCGTTAACACAACTTTTTCCCAACTACACAACTGAATTCCCAGCTGCGGAGTGAGAACAACCCCCTGAAGTTTCCTCTGCAGGCTTCTAGGAAAACACTAATTTTCTGGGAGGAGTATTTAAGTTGTTCTTTCTAATGGTTTCTGCCTTACCTTCCTGGCAATCTTGGAGGTCTTCTGCACAACAAAAGCCTTTCCCCAGAAATTCTGCATTTCACACACATGCATTCCCTACACTATTCCAGCCAAACCTCCCTCTGAGCTTTCAAAATTAAGCACATGAGGGCTGTTCACCTCACACATCACGGCCTGGGCTTACCACGATGAGCTTATAGGATGTTAAGACCCACTCTCTACTGCTCGCTGATGCTACCAATCTGCTTCCCGCCGAGGGGCAATATTTCCATGAAAAGCAATGCAGAAAATATTTTCATCACATTTTTTATCATCGTGCTGGTGTTCCAGGGAGCCCTGCCTCTCGTTCACCAGCTACGAGCAGCAAAATAACCTCGTGCATGGATGTGCCTCATTCTCTTATCTCTGCTCCATGGTGGTGTTTAGATAAATGTAACTCAAGGCTACCATTCTGCAATCCAGACTTTTGCTGTGCTTATCCAGGGCAGCGTGGAAATGCATGCAAAGCCCCGTGCCTGCAATGGGATGGTGTAGATATGTCAGGATAAAGGGGATGGATTGAGGGCATGGCTTGGAAGTAGAGAAAGATGAGCTTGAAAATGGTTGGAGTCCAGTTATGGGGCAAGTTTGATCGTTCCCTGCTTTTGGTGGCTTCTGTTGGTTGGGATGTGATCCTAGAACCATAGAATTGTCAGGGTTGGAAGGGATCTTCAAGATCATCTAGTTCCAACCCCCCTGCCATGGGCAGGAACACCTCCCACTAGATCCTCAGCCATGTCTGCTCAGCATGGTTTGGATCAGGATGGCAAAAAGCTCAGCAGATGTGAGCTAGAAGTAGAGGGTGCTGCAGAGCCCAAGATGCACTTCACAGGTCAAGCCCAGAGTCAAGCTGAATCACACATCCAGCACCCCAGGGGACACCTCGGAAATGTTATGGGTGCCCTGTGGGATAAGCAGAAATCATTTCTCTTCAGGACCCCATGGACACCAAATGCACTTTAAAGAGGAGATGGTCAGGCAGTGTCAATCAGAAGACTCCACAATGGAGACGATTCTCTCTGGCAAAGCAGCAGCTCTCAAGAGTGTGAGAAAACAAACTCCATCCTCACGGGAGGTGCATTTCTTACTGCAAGTCAGGAAAGAAGATGTGATTTATCACTCTACAACTCCCTGAGAGGAGGTTGGAGCCCGGTGGGGTCGGGCTCTTCTCCCAAGGAACAAGAGACACAACAAGAGGAAACAACCTCAAGTTGCACCAGGGGAGGTTGAGGTTGGAGATGAGGAGCAATGTCTTCATGACAAGGGTTGTTGTGGGCTGTGCCAGGCTGGACAGGGCAGTGGTGGAGTCCCCATCCCTGGAGGGGTTTCCAAGCCGTGGAGATGTGGTGCTGAGGGACAGAGTTTAGTGGTGCCCTCGCAGTGCTGGATTAATGGTTGGACTTGAAGACCTTAAAGGTAATTTCCAACCTACATAATCCTGTGATTCTGATTCTATTACAGGTATCATGGGCTGCACCAGGCTGAGGTGAGCAGCACTGTCCATGTTCCTCAGTGGACAGAGGTGCTCCTGTCACTGCACCAGCTCTGTCCTCCCCATTCCTAGGGTGGACTATGACATCCCACATGCTTCCACTTTCATACATCCCCATAAGTAATACCAAGCTTAAAAAACACCACGAAGCCAGAGGCAGACACGGTTGCACGAATCTCTATTTCCAAGGCAGCTGGAGTGGTTGATTGAAGAGCTCACACAACGTACAACAGCGACTATTCAAACTTTGGGGTGTTAAATCCAAATCTAAATAATCCCGCATGTTTCTTCCTTGACTAAGCACCTGAGCACTAATTACATGCCTGGTTAATTCAGTAATGTACGTACATTTCTGGGCTCCCTCTGCTTGTATTGCTCTCTCTCCGCTTCGGGAGATTAATGAGGTGAAGAAACAGAAGATTGTTACCAACCTGCAGCTTGCTGTACCTCCTAAGAAGATGATGGGAAATGTACCAAACATCGTGTTATTTTGTTAACACTGCTGTGTACAGTATATAATTATAATTTAGCTGTTATATTTCTTGCCAATTAAAATAGATAAGCAATGATCCAGGAACTGCAATGAGCAGCACAGCTTTGAGGGGCTGTTCTTGCCATTGTGCTGTAATAAGCTGACAGACATCTGTGTAATTTTTTAAATTTATTTTATATTTGTGTAAGATTTTCAGTAGGATCTTTCATAGAGGGAGCGCTTCTGAAAAATATCTGTTCTTGCAGGTTTGCCATCTTCAGTTTCCTTGCTTTCTCTTTGCCTTTGGGGTTATTGTTGCCTTTATATTGCTGAATTTTGTGAGCATAAAGCCTTGGGCCTGATTCTTCATTTATCCACTTGCTCAAGAGCCTATGGAAATTTTGGCTGTGAATTGGACCCTATTTGGTTCAGCAGTGGAGTCCTCACTTAATATGAGTATGTCCATGTTTACTTATTTGATGTATGCTTATGTGGCATGCTGAACTGGAGCCTAAATCTGCATCCATAGTCTAGAATCATTTAGGTTGGGAAAGACCTCCAGGATCATCAAGTCCAACCTTTGTCCAACATCTCCCTGACCCCTAGACCATGTCCCAAAGCACCACATCTACTCATTTGTTGAATCCCTCCAGGGATGGTGACTCCACCACCTCCCTGGGCAGTCTGTTCCAGTGCCTGACCGCTCTTGCAGCAAAGAACTTCTTCCTTATGTCCAATCTAATCCTCCTCTGACACAGCTTGAGGCCATCACCTCTTGTCCTGTCATTAGTTACTTGGGAGAAGAGACCAACACCAACCTCACTATAACCTCTACATGTTGTTGCCACTGATGAGGAGGAGAGGTAGAATTAGGTATCACTTTAGGGATCTGAATCCCATCCAAGCTAACTTGTTCTGATATGCAAAAAAAGAGCATATGATGCTTAAGCCTCAGTCTAGATTATTTTTCTTTGCTTTACCTGCTCTCCGTCTTTTTCCCTCTTCCATTTTTTTTTAAGAAGGCTCCTATGAGCCCAGCACCGATGCTGTGAAATTACCCAGTTTCCTCATTTATCAAAGTTTTATGCCTCTTAGTTTAGTGCTTACACACTCATTATATTAAAGAAGAAAATAAGTCTAATGAGGCCAATTAATAATCCAAGTAAGCCCATTAACTCCCAAACAGCCGAGAAGACACAGCAGTGTGGAAGCGGATGCTGTTTAAAGAAGCTCAAGGCAGTGATGCTGGGTATGCTGCACAAAGAAAAGTCATACACACAGTTGGTAGGATCTTCATAAACACATAGAGTGGCCCTTAGCTGTTGAAATGCAGGCATCTGCTGCCATTCATAGAATCATAGAATGTTTTAGGCTGGAAGGGACCTCTAGAGGTCATCTGGTCCAACCTCCCTACACAAGTAAGGACATCTCTACCTAGGCCAGGCTACTCTCATTTGAGATGCTCAAGGCACCTTCATGAGTAAAAGTGAAAGGTGGAAAAACCTCCTGATGTCCCCTTGTCAGAACTGGAGTTTCCTCCCTTGCTCCCCTCTGATGGATGCTCAGAGGAATCTCACCAGATCCTTCTGCAAGTTTTTCTCACATTTCAGACACTCACTCAGAAATTGTGAAATTTCTTCCACATCCAAACCAGAGTTGGAAATGGGAAATTAACATTGCATAAATACCACAGGGGGATGCCTGGATTTAAATCCAGCCCATCCCAACCCCAAATCTGGATGGATTTGATATTCCTACTCGGTGTCAAAGCAACAAGCGGAGACTCAAATATACTGATTGTGTGGTCCAGAAAATATGGACTGAAGATTTCAATGTTTAAGACCAAATCTTGATGGTTCTCCAGAAAACAGGTTGCATGAATTTTCACAAAATAACATCTAAATATACACCAAATACACACCAGGCTTTCCAAAAGTCGCTGCTTCTTTCTTCTATTGTTAAAAATTCAAATGGTCTAACTCTCTTTTCCATGTCCCAATAAAAATATGCTTACCTACACACACGCACACACACAAATATCCATATATTTACATAGATATGGATATTAATTCACCCTCTGTCTATATTCACAATTTTTTTTTCTCCCTTTCTTCACTGAAATTTAGGTAAAGCACATCTCTGATGTAGAACACTAGAAAACAACCTGCTGGTAACGCTGCAGTGTTTCCCTCGTGTAACCCATCTTCTCAGTGGGAGCAGAGAGGGCTATCAACTGCTTTTGATTAACAGGGTGGGTATGCTTGACATTCACTTACCAGAACAGGGAAGATAACTTTGTAGACCACATTAATGGGGATCTACCTCTCTTGCTCATTGATGACATCGAGCCTAACCATGTGGTGGTTTAGGAGCAAAGTGATTCCATCGTCTGCCTTTGATTACATCATAAATTGACACCTTGCCAAGATGTAAAAACATGGTTTTAGTCTGTGGAGGCCAGGGCACTTCAGATGATGCCCTCTCTCATTTGCTGGGTCTTGTGCCACAGCAGAGCTATAGATCACATCTGTAATCCTGTGGAGTTCATTATCTCCTAATGCTATTTGCTTTTTTAGATCATTAGAACGAAACTTGACCTGACCTGTGAACTATGAAATTGATTGTTGCCTTTAAATGGTCAACAGCCCATTTTCTAATCGATATACCGAATAATTTTATACATATTTAAATTATATATAACTTTAATGCTTGTTAAATTTATCTGCCACTTTCCCTCTATAGTTTATTTTGCATGCATCTGGAACATGGATGGTGCTTTTACTACTTGGTGGTACCATTTAGAAAAAAATGGATGAAGAAGGGAGGAAGACACAAATAAAACCTGGCTTGAAACAAAAGATGAGCTGCTGAACATGAGCACAATTCTGCCCTGAAGACTTTTAAAACATCTCCTAGGTTGGGCTGTGGTTTCAGATTAGCACATTCCCTGATGGCTGAGAAAAAAAAATCAAACCAGAACAGAGTTTTGCTGTAATCATTCAAGTTTGAGTAGAGTCTGTGGTGGGTGAAGGGCTTCTTTTACCCTGCTCATTGCTTTGCAGAATGAAAAACAATAAGAAATTAAATAAAACGTTGAGGTACACTCATGATGGGGCTTGATTCAGTGAGATGGAAGATTTCTGAGATCAGTAAGGTTATTGCTGGTCTTGGTTTAATGGTTTGGGTCTGCTGGGGCTTTGCACAAGTTTATAAAGGGACGGGAAATATGGTCTCTGGCCACCTTACAGATCACTTAACTTTTAAGTAGATGTAATAACCTTGCTTATGCTCTGACGATTTTAGGAAGTTCTCCTCTGGGCATCCTTTGGCAACCTGCCTTTGCTGTATCTTCCAAAGTAACTTGCTGTCTTCATGCACAAACTTGTGTGGAGTCCCACTGACAGCCTCATTGCTCTGCCTTTTCAACCACTTAATGAAACAGTCTTTGGTTGTTTGTAGGTTCAGAAAAGGGGGGGAAAAAAAGGGGAAGGGTGGGAGGAGCTCACGCGCTCTAAACTGCCTCTTTCTTTGACCCAACTTGTCTGGTTCTTTCAGCATCTCCACATCACCAGGGAAAATTAACCCCAGTGTCTCAAAGGTTCCAGTTTGTGAAAGAAGCAAACTCTGGTACTTAACAGCTTCAAGTTTCTTCTCTTATCCATGTGGGAGAGGGATATGAACGACTAAGGTCCATAAAGTCTATTTATTTGGTGGGAGGTGAGACCTGACCACATCAACACAGTGTTCAGAAGGAAATGTAGTCACATTGTCAGGGTGGGTGTTGTGATCAGTGGAGTTACTCAAGGGTAAAAAGTTCTAAGTGCAGTTACCCAAGGGTTAAAACTCTTGGTTTCATGAAGAGAAAGCTCTGAGGGGACCTTCTTGTGGCCTTCCAGGATCTGAAGGGGGCTACAAGAAAGCTGAGGAGGGACTTTTTAGGATGTCAGGCAGTGGTAGGACTGGGGGGAATGGGTCAAAACTAGAGGTGGGGAGATTCAGATGAGATGTTAGGAAGAAGTTCTTGCCCAGGAAGGTGGTGAGACACTGGCACAGGTTTTCCAGAGAGGTGGTGGAAGCCCCACTTTGAAGGCCAGGTTGGATGGGGCTGTGAGTAACCTGGTCTAGTGGGAGGTGTCCCTGCCCATGGCAGGGGGGTTGGAAGTGGATGATCTTTAAGGTCCCTTCCAACCCTGACAATTCTGTGATTCTATGATTGTGGACAGATCTTTTCATCACCTTCTCCAGCCAAAAAAAGGAAATACTATATATATTCCTGTTAAAGGATGAAGTAGTTAACTTTTCTAACTCATTTAAAGAGGAAAAGCAGCACATTCTGCTGCAAAAGACAATTAATGATGCACAAAATGTCTCTTCGGTGGAAGGGCCATTTCCTACCACTTGACAAGCCAATCCCTCTTGTAATGTATGAGTTTTTTTAAACTGCTCAAACATATTTTTAAAAAACCTCAGACAAAAAAGAAAACAACCTCCTGTATTCCCTAAAATCGCAGCCTTGCTCATGCAATCACCCAAATGGGTTCTGGAGGAAAGAGTAGGAGAAACAACTCATTCTACACCCCAACTGGTACTCGCTGGGCTTGCAGAAGGAGCAAGATGTGGCCTTTCCACTGATGACCTATCCAACAACACTGAACCAAGGCACCTCCAAATCCTCTCCTGCTTCAGAGGTCTGTCCCAAGAAAGGGATAAAACCCAAATGAATAAAATGAGAACCAACCAAACAACCCGAGAAGAAAACAAACCTCTGGAATGGCTTCCCTGGATTATTGCTAGTCAGGAAGGACTTAATCTTCTAGATGTCTTTGAGAGTAAAGATGCATTCAGCACTTATCTAAAATTAGAATGGTGAGCAGAGAAAGCCCTTGAAGGTACATGGACCTCACCTACATATGTGTCTGCTTAGTTTCTGCTGTTAGCCCCTGATGGTGATGAGCAGGGGCTGGGTGGGGGGAAGCCATAGCTTTTTGTTGTGAGATCATACCTGCCACTGCAGCATCCAGGAAGCCTCCCCTTTTAATACGTGGCCATTTTTACTTATATTCCAGTTTTATCAAAGCAATGGGGCGTGCGATAGGCTGGTAAATAATTAATTTGTTTCCCGAAGACGCCCAGTGGAAGGGATGACAAGCCCTGCCATTTATACTCCTATGGAACGCCAGATGAAGTGAAGGCGTCAGAGACAGGGGCCAGACGCTGGGAACAAAGTGAATTAAGAGAATATCTTCCCTTCAGTAAGACAAATTTGTGTTGGGTAACCACGCTTTGCTGGGGAAGCCAATTGGAAAAGAGTGATAGAGGCCCAGCTACCCAAGTTCATCAAAGTCATCTGTTTCAGGTAAGCTCATTTTTCACCGGCCAAGGGGATATTTACCTGGAGTACACCTGTAAGGTACAGCCGACAGACTGAATGGTACAGTGCTTTATTATATTTCACACCCTGATGATTCAATATGATAGGGAAGAAGGAGAGAAAAAGGGAGAGCTGGGGAAAAAAAAAAAAAATGCTGCCTCTTCCCTTTGCAGTGGCTTTGTTGCAAGCCATGGCTGCAGTGCTGAGGTAAACCAGAGGAAAGTGAGCAATTTGCAGTGAATTATGCCCAAAATAACCTTCGTTTCTTCTCCTTCCCTCTTTGCAAGTGGTGGCCTAGATTTCTGCAGTGAGACAACATTATATATATATTGTTAAATACGTCCACCCAGCCTGTCACCCTAGATGGGAGCAAGGGCTGACTCTTCCAGGATCTGAAGGGGGCTACAAGAAAGCTGGGGAGGGACTTTTTACGTAGAACTGGGGGGAATGGGTCAAAACTAGAGGTGGGGAGATTCAGATGAGATGTTAGGAAGAAGTTCTTGCCCAGGAAGGTGGTGAGACACTGGCACAGGTTGTCCAGAGAGGTGGTGGAAGCCCCACTTTGAAGGCCAGGTTGGATGGGGCTGTGAGTAACCTGGTCTAGTGGGAGGTGTCCCTGCCCATGGCAGGGGGGATGGAACTAGATGATCTTTAAGGTCCCTTCCAACCCTGACAATTCTATGATTCTATGACTCCCAGGGCCTCCTCAGGGAGCTTCAGGCTCCTGCTGGTAGAGCACAGATGTCTTCAGCTGGGCAAAAACCTGAAAAAAGGACCAAATTCACTTGCCTTTACAGCCACCTCTTGTCAAAATGTTCACGCTGCTTGCAGGACACCTCTCAAAGTCCTGCTGAGGCTACCATGTTGTATGTTCATTGCTTTGATGTGCTGGAGATAACCTGACCTATCAAGGTTCAAGTGAGGAGCTGAATCAAACTTTGATAAGATTGAGAAACACCACAATTTCACCTGAGCTTGCAAATCTGACTGCTAAAGTCACCAGGAGCCTAAACATACCTGTGCCTTAGAAAATAAGACTGTGAGTGGGTGGCTTCAGGTACTTGGTGAGGGACATGGGGTTTTGGAGATGGGAATTTTCATAGAATCATAGAATTGTCAGGATTGGAAGCGACCTCAAAGATCATCTAGTTCCAACCCCCCCGCCATGGGCAGGGACACCTCCCACTAGACCAGGTTACTCACAGCCCCATCCAGCCTGGCCTTCAAAATCTCCAGGGATGGGGCTTCCAGCACCTCTCTGGGCACCCTGTTCCAGTGTCTCCCCTCCCTCATATTAAAGAACTTCTTCCTAACGTCTCATCTGAATCTCCCCACCTCTAGTTTTGACCCATTCCCCCCAGTCCTACCACTACCCAACAGCCTAAAAAGTCCCTCCCCAGCTTTCTTGTAGCCCCCTTCAGATCCTGGAAGGCCACCAGAAGGTCCCCTCGGAGCCTTCTCTTCTCCAGACTTGGAGACAAGTTTGCTGTTCATGACCACTGTTTCCAATCAAAAAGAAAATGGACATTGCTCTCAGCTCCTGGAAAAGAGTGTGGCTGAAGTCTTTCTTGTTTGGAGAACATAATCCAAATTTCATGTGCAATTTCTTGTGCATCTCTTCTCCACAATCACCAAATTTCTTTGTTTATTGGAAAACAAATTTATCTCTATCACAGCAAGTTTGGCTTAGAGACCAAAGTATTGCCTCTACCATTTTGTGGTGAGATGGCAAAGCTGAGCTGAAAGAAGTGTTTTAAACAAATCTGTGCTTCTTATAGAGATTATTGTTGTCACAGACTTGTAGAACTTCCTGATATCTGACATTACTATCAGCAATAAATCAGGGATTTGAGGTGTCTGAGTACCTATGGTCAATGGTGTGTCATAACTACCAGGAGTTATGTGTCATGTACATCCTTGAGAAAAAGAGATTTGGGGGGTTCTTTATTTATTTATTCTTCTGGCACAGCTGTAACCACTAGAATTTGTCCTAGGACTCTATTTCAGCCTTGGGGCCACAGCCAAAGGTCACATCAGCCAACCTTTTGGCAAGCAGGGTCGTATGATAGACACGTCAGTTCACCTTCTGCCAGATATCATGGACTAAGAGAGTGCTGCCAGCTTCACCACAACAGCCAGTGTGGCTCCAAAATATTTAGTTTTGGCAAGAGCTAAAAGCTACCTGGCTGACTCCATCCAAATAGTGATGCCACATTTTAGTCCAGCCCACAACTGGAAGTCACTGCTGCTGTACATGGGATTTTGCTGCCTGAGAGAGATGGTTCTGGTGGGCAGCAGGCACCAACAGGGCAGAAAAATGATGTAAAGGGCACATGGGCTTTACACTTGATGGCAGCACTGAAAACATCTACTGAAGATAGTGTAGTTGTTCAGCTTTTGCCCCAAAATACGTGAAGTAACTAAAAATTCAGGCTTAAATGCACAAAAGTCCAGATCTGAAGGATTCTTTCCCTAGAGTCTGAGCATCTCCAGCTTCCAGATGAATTAGAGAGGATTTGTGGCTGCCTAGGGAATATCTTTCCACACTAGATTTGTGCTGATATGTTTTGTCCTTATAAAGGAGGTGGTTTCTCCTAAGCTATGCCTATTTCTGTTCCTTTCAGGACAAAGAACACTCCAATAAATTAGCATGCCTTTACAATGATAATATGGACTATAAAAATTATTGTGATTCATATCAGGACACATAATGATTTAACTAATCAGTCATTAATTAAACAGGTTTTTACCTGCGGGGGCTGCAAGAGTTTAATAATTTAAGCTGACTAAATGTTAGTACTACCCAGGCATAATTAGAGCTGTGGGGAAAGTTTCACAAATACAGCAAAGCTGGCTACATTTCATGCTATTTACTGAGTGTTGGCAGATGTCTGACAGCAGAGAAGGCTCTCGACATCTAAATGAGCATATCTCCAGGACAGAATGGCCAGGAGGGGACTGGATGAAGCATGTTGGTCAACCCAAAGTGTACAAGACTGCCCAGTCCTGCAGCAGCTTAAATATACTCTTGGTACATCTGATCAATCAGTGATGGGAACTAGATGGTCTTTAAGGTCACTTCCAACCCAAATTATTCTATGACTCTGTGATTATGAGTTACTTTGACACACCTTAGGACATCGGGGTTCAGTGCAGCAGTTTGGGTTGTTTATCTTGCAAGAGTGGAGATGAGCTTCAAGGGCCTAGACTCTTCACTCTGGGACCTTCATAGACATATTTTGTTCCACCTCTAATTCCCATTTTACTTGCTTGTAAAGATCTGGACGTGCTGGAATGCATCCAGAGAAGGGCCACAAGGATGATCAGAGGACTGCAGCACCTCTCCTACGAGGATAGACTGAGAGAGTTGGGGGTGTTCAGTCTAGGGAAGAGAAGGCTCAGAGGGGACCTTCTGGTGGTCTTCCAGGATCTGAAGGGGGCTGCAAGAAAGCTGGGGAGGGACTTTTTAGGCTGTCGGGTAGTGGTAGGACCAGAGGGGATGGATCAAAACTAGAAGTGGGGAGGTTGAGATGAGATATTAGGAAGAAGTTCTTCCCCAGGAGGGTGGGGAGACACTGGCATAGGTTGCCCAGAGAGGTGCTGGAAGCCCCATCCCTGGAGATTTTGAAGGCCAGGCTGGATGGGGCTGTGAGTAACCTGGTCTAGTGGGAGGTGTCCCTGCCCACGGCAGGGGGGTTGGAACTAGATGATCTTGAAGGTCCCTTCCAACCCTGATGATTCTATGATTCTATAAACCGATAGCAGTAGCCCTTGCTTGTTTTGGGATGCCTGCTTGCTGCACTCATGCACCAAAAATGTTTTGTAAACAGTATTATTTTACTAATTAAGGGCTACAAGTCTGCCTTTGAACATCAGAAGCCTGTAGTGGTCCAGTGGAGAGGAAAGCACCTGGAGGAGATCACAGATTCACAGACAGGCTTATGATTTCTGCACCGAGCTCCAATCCTGTTGGTAACAACAAGGTAGTGATGCCCGTATATTTAATATTCAGCATCCAGAAGAGAAATGCTTTGGTCAAAGCAACATCGAGGAGGAGGAATTCTTTGTTCTATGAAAGGTTAATGCACCTGGGTAGCAGCCGAGAGCGTTTGCATGCAGAGAGATCATTAATCCATGCAGTAATAATTTGCAAAATAAAAATCAATCTTGGGAAGGAGGCAAAGCCTCTAGTTCCAAAGTAATGGACTGCCTTTTGCACTGCATCTCGTTAAGCAAGACCCAAATACATAATGGGCTCAATTTCCATGCAAGGCTTCTCTGCAACCCAGAAAAAACTAATAGCAGCCCTAAACAAAACGTATCCATATCCCACTGCCTTTCAGGGCCTGGCAACAGCAGCTCAATTAACACGGCAGCCCCAGCCATGGCAGGATGTTTTTAAATGGAGAAAGCTGCAATGTTTGTTCCAGGTAAGTGGAGCTGCTGGGCTGATGGATCAGAACTGCAGACGTGCTTGGCACCATCAGCTCTTGGTTGAAAGTACCTGATGGACATGGCTAACCTCCTCACGGCAGGAGCATCCCAGCTCTGCTCTGCTTGGAAGGAGAAAGGGAGCATTTAGAGCACTGCAAGGTGTCCCATGGAGATATTCACAGAGCTCCAGACAGATGCATCCATGTGTCTTCTGCTCCTGCTGTCTCAAGATGGAAACAACCCGAGGCCAAATGCAACCACCAAAGAGCACTTGATGCTTCTCCCTCAGGCAGGGCTTGGTACAAAAGCTGCAGGTACATCCCTACAGGTAAATAAAACAAGGAAAATAATGGGCTTACCCATGTAGCAGAGAAATCTTTGAAGTAATCTTTGAAAGACAGGCCACAAGCTTCTCTATAGAGAATCAACGGGGTCCAATCATGCCATAGTTCAACACACCATGAAATATATTTTTGCTTTCATCCCACTCACATAGAGTCATATCATTGGGGGACCTCTAAAGCTCATCTAGTCCAGTCCACCTCCACTGAGCAGGGACATCTGCAACTAGAGTAGGTTGCTCAGAGCCCCGGCCAACCTCACCTGGAACATTTCCAGGGATGGGGCATCAACCACCTCTCTGGGCAGCCTGAGCCAAGATCTCACCACTCTCACCATAAACAATTTCTTCCTTATATTTAATATGAATCTCCTCTCTTTGTTTAAAACCATTTTCCTTTGTCCTATCACAACAGGTCCTACTAAAAAGATGAGTTCAGGTGATATCAAAGCTGCTGTGCTGTGGGCACCTCTTTGCTGACGTGATCCCAACAAGAAAAAACACGTGTTCTTACTCCTCAGCTTGAAATCTCCCCCTTTTTCCCTTTCACTCCCCTCCAGGGGCTTTGAGTTTCACGCTTGGGGTGGACAGGGTTCCTCGACACTGTCCCCAGCACAGATTCAACAAGCTTGGAGGCATCTCCAGATGATTTCGGCGATAGGGAAGACAGGCAGGCTCAGTGCCAGGCTGTAACCCAGCCCCGAGTGCGGAGGTGTCATTCTGTAATACTGACAAAGTACAAAATCCAGTCCCAATAATCCTCTTAAGTCAGAACAGAAAATAACCGGTGTGATTGATAACCCAAAGACAATCAAAGTGTTTAGGATTTAGAAAAGGTGCCATACGTACAGAATATTTCCAGAAAGAGCTACATGGCTTAAAGGACTGATTTGTTTCAGGATTTTTTTTCCCCTTTTTTGGTATACTGAAAGAGGGGGAAAAATAACAAATATAATCTGAACATGCACTGAAATCAGAGACAGTTTTTACCATTGATTCGAATCGGTTTTCAATCAGGCTTTTAAGGAACACGGCAGAAATATCAATTAGAGATGGAATAATCATTACAAGTAAACAAAGACGATAAGGAATAAATTAGAGCAACGCTGGAAATCAATATCATTCAAAGGCAGAAAATCAGTTGGTAATAAGAGATTCAGCAAAATTAATGCAAAGAACTGACCATTTGGGGTTTTCCACCACTCTTGGGGTGGTGCCATGCTGTGGAGCCATGTCCTTGATGGACACAGGAGCCCCTAGTCTGTCAACTCTCCATTTGTGCCCTGCCAACTGTGGTTCCCCCGTGGTGGTGTTTGCAGAGCAACCTGAGAGACTGGGTATCTGATTCCCACCTTAATTAATGGGAAATTAACATCCCAGACTCCTCTCTCAGGTGCGCATGGTGCTTCAAAGGAGAGGAGGATGCAGAGGCAGATACACGTCTATAGATGTATAAATATATAAAATGTATATATGTATGTAAATGTATAAAAATATAAAATATCTGGCAGTACTGGTGGAACTTTCTTTCCTTTCGCTTTGGAAATAGCACATTGTCTCATGTGATATTGCTGGGAGATTTTTGCAAGAGACCAACACATGTTTTTCAGCTTCACCAAGAAGCACTTTTTCTGCCAGGAGTACACAAAGCACTAGAGTTATGTTAACAACAATTATGAAAATTAAAATTTATTTTTAAATTAAAATTAACTTTAAAATACTAGCAACTGTCAACAGCAATTTTATAACCCAAAGGTTCCATGAAAAATTAACTAATAAATCGTTGCATTTTTACTTTTCCAGCTTTCAAACTACCCCTTGAGATTCTCCCCACTGCCAGAGTTGGCTTTGATGCAAACACCTCATAATAATTAAAAAAAAAAGGCAAAAAATGTCTTAAACCAGAAAAAAAACCTCAAGCAGTGAAGCCACCTCAAGATATATTTTGGAGAGGTGACGTTAAATCTATTTTGAAACTTTTTTACTGAGTTTAGTGCCCCAGCATCTCCTCCTCCAGCCAAGGCTGGAGTGGTAACATTTTGCTGTGATTTCTCTGTGGTTCAGCCAGAGTGAGGGGAGAAAAATATCCCACTAAAAATGCCAGATTTACAGAATATCTGGTTTAATCTTGTATGATAAGATGGTTTCCACTTTTCCTCTGTTTTTTTGAAGTCATTTTTGAAAGATGATGAAACTGTCTGATAAGTGAACAGCCTTGTCCTTAAGTCTGGTGGCAGTTGTCTGCTTGCAACCCCTGTACCTTCACTGTATTGGGCTTTAAGGACAAACCAGACCACTATTGGGTAAAAAAAAAGCATTTTTCCTGTTCTGTTACATAGTTGGATAAACTTGAGGTGGTCAGAAGACAAAGAGGGAGGGCTGGCCCTTCTAACATTACACGCTTGGCTTCACACCTCAGCAACAGTCTATTTATCAGATTTGGACTTCTTTTTCCCCAAAAGAATGGACTGCTGGGGTTTTGTTCAGGTTTCATCTCTTGCTTGGGACATGACCCAGTTGTCTTGGCAGCAATTACCAATTTCAAGAGCCTGCTGGGTTTAAAGAGGATGAGTGACCCCCTGACCCTGGGCAGCATTCTAGAGGATGTCCATGACCAAGAGAGCAGGAGAGCCTCAACATGGAAGTGACGGACAAACAAAAATATAAAAATATAATAAGAATGGGATAGGATAGGAGAGGAGAGGATAGGATAGGATAGGATGGGAGAGGAGAGGAGAGGAGAGGAGAGGA
>VYZX01009056.1:43672-62618 GCA_013401335.1 Brachypteracias leptosomus | reverse complement strand
TAGAATAGAATAGAATAGAATAGAATAGAATAGAATAGAATAGAATAGAATAGATATGGGGTGGTTTTTTTAACATAACTACTGAACTCATAATTCTTCATGCTAATCCCATTCCTGGCACAAATCTTCTATCTCAATCTTCCTATTTTCCCCCTGTCCACATCTTGACATCCATTAAATTCTCGGTGTGCCCAAAGCTTACCAACACGGCACATCGCTTTATCCAGTGGCGTCAGTCCATCAATAAAGCTCAGCTGCTGAATTTGTCTGCTTTTCCTGCATTTTCGGATTACTGTAAATTATGTGGGTGCTGGAGCCAGCGGTGCCGACGTACAAGTGGCAGGTCCCAAGGTCTACAGTCAGATTCCCCCCTGCTCCAGCAGCATCAGGGATGGGGTTGGAGTGAGGTTTGCACATTATTTCCAGAGCCACTGCTGGCAGAAATAGTGGTCTCCTCTAAAGCTCATCCCAGCTGGGAAGGGATGTACACATGAATAGCATCTTTCTCCTTGGCTGTGCCTTTCCACTCGTCTTCCCTCTCCTTTCTCACTCCAGAATGAATGTACAATTAAAACACAATCAATCTCCGTGACATTTCCAAAGTCTGCAGTCAGTGCACAGGCTTCTCTTTTAGCCTTGGCGAGAGACCAAATTTCTGGGTAAAAAATAAGCTCTCGACTTTCCCCTCGGAGAAACTCAAGATTAAAGGTTGTCGAGTGGGGACAAATCAAGCATCAAATTTGTTGTCAACAAATTAATGCGCTGAAGAGTCTTCTCTGAGTCTTTTCAGGTTTAGCAACGAGTGGGGATGGTTAATTCTAACAGTAGCCAAAGATTTGCATTCAATAGCCCTGTGTAGTGTGGGCAAACAATATTTTTTAATAGAAGTGACTTATTACACCTTCCTTTATAAAAAAAAAATAAGGGGAATGAGAGGTAAGAAACCTATTAGATGAAAAGCTTCTTGTTTGCGCTAAGAGAGAGAAAAAAAAAAAAAAGGTGTTCCTAGTTTATTTTATTTGTCATCTCAACACAGACAGGAAGAAAAATATTAATATTTAAGACTACCTCTAGCAATTGTGTGTTTTGTTTTTCTATTTATACACCCTCAAGGTGCATAGAGGGTTATAGCAATGCCTCAGGTCACACTCATAATAACGGGAACCTCACTTTTATTTTTTTTTTCCCTGTCTCCCTTTAAAACAACTCTATTAGTACTGCGCAAGCTACCTTAAGCAGCATCTGACATATACAAACTGTTGCCTGTAGGTTGCCTGTTTGTTTGATTTTCTGCAGTGTGAAGGTTGAGTTGAGTCATTTTGCACCCAATTACTTTGCAGTAAATTTGTCGGATGATTCTTGTCGTGCCGTATTGATCCAACGTGTCACCTTGAACTTGTTTATTGACACATCAAATTCCAGAGGCAGCCCTGTTCAATTTACCACTTCCCAATTATGGCATTTATATGATGTCACTGAAGCTTCTTGTCACGTTCAGATGAGGCCATTTTCCCCCCTCCACCACCAATCACCTGAGCAGCGGTTGCCATTTTTCTCTGACCTTTCCCGAGACAGATGGTGGTTCATAAAATACATCATTAGCACACATGTCATTTTATCTTGCCTGGATTTTTTAAGTGAAAGGTACTTTGTTCAACAAAAGATTTTTCAATTTCTTCCGCGACGACGGTGCTGCTAAATAGGATTTCTTTTGTGAGTGCTGGAGAAGGGGGTTCATCCTTGATGGCTTCACAACAGGACACCTGGAAAGCTTCATCCTGGGCCCAAGTGAGGATCTGCAAACCCAGATGGTCATGGGACCTGCAAATAGCTAAAGAGCTCAGGATCCAGCCCTGACACACAAAAGACATGTGGGAAATGTGACGTTGGTGTGACATTCACCATGGTGTTTCATGGATGGTGGGAGATGAGTGCACAGAAGCAATAGTTACTTCATTTGTAGAACCTTTCAGACTATGTGCACACTACCCTGAGTTCACTGATGCCAAAGGTGCTGGAAATAACCTCCTTTTTTACCCTGATGTTTTTTGTTTCCTCTAGGACAGTCCATTTGGATTTTTAATAACCCAGAGTGGGGGCAGGAGGAATATTTGGAAGTGCTGCTTTCTCTCAAATTATGATAATGATTGATGTCAATGGCTAAAAACTTTACCTGGCCAACTTTGTCACTTTGAATTGATTCTGCAGCACACTTGAGCTTAGATTTCTACTGCTTCAGTCCCAAAATTTGAATGTAAGTTGTCTACATGGTTTCCAAGATGAGCACCTACAAGTCCATGCACAATAAGTGTCCCTCTTCTCCCTGTGTAGAAGCCCTGAGGGAACCCAGAAGATAACCTGGACCAAGAAAGGTTTTGTTGCTTGAGGTTCCCCAGGGCCGAGGTCAATGTTAAAGACGAATAGAAGAGACACACACTCTTCCACTGCATGATTTATCACTTGCCAAAACGTGCTCAAGAAAAGAGCCAGAGGAGGGGGGAGAAAAGCTACCACAGCAGAAGATTATCTTCTTGGCAGCTCCTCACTTATGACGCCAGTGGTGTTTTAAAGTGGCTGGAACAAAAACATTTCCAAATCCAATTTCGTTAAATATAATTTCTTCTTCTTCTTGCTTGACAGTCACTGTTTTAATTCCCCATTTCCCTGACAGAGGACGTGATCGTTTCTGCATCACCAGAACTTAGAGCAATCAGCACCTCTCTAAATTCCTGAACACCGCAGCTCATCTCACCACACTCTCACATCCCAAGTTCATGCAGCTGTTGACACTTCATCCCAACCAGGGATGGCATGGGACAGAGGAGCCTGCCTGTGTGGGGAGGAGAATAAAGTCAAGAAATGGTCTCAGGCGGAGAACCTGAATGTCAGGTGTCAACCAGGAGCCAGCTCCTGATTTAGAAACCCCACAGGAAGGGTTATGGGTGGATTCTGGGCACCTTCTTGTGGTCACTCAGGCAAAGGGATGTTGCTGTCGAATCTCACCAGGTGATCAGAGAGCTTCTTTCCTTTGTGTCATTGGCAGCTTTTGGATGTTGTTCCTATCTTGGAGCTCTTGCCCAAGTCTAAGCTACTACTTTTGCAATTTATTTTTCTCTCCAACACATGTTCTGAAGCTCCTTCACAAGACTAGGACTCTCTCTACCCCAAACATATTACCTATGTCTCTCCTTAAGCTTGATCCATCAATCTTCCTGCGCACAGCTCCCAATGTCTTCTGCTGGTCTGCACAGGTAAGCCACAATAAGTCTATCAGCACTAGTTTCCTTTTCCAAAAGTCACTCTATCACAAGACACTCAATCATAGTATCATAGAAAACCAGTTCTGAAGTGACTTCAAGGATCATCTGCTCCAACCTTTCTTGGCAAAAGCCCAGTCTAGGCACAATGACCCAGCACCCTGTCCAGTTGAATCACATGAAATTCAAAATAACTTCAGTTCCTAGCCCTGAAAGGAATCAAAGTCTCTGAGTCCATTGGGTGGTTTTGGGTTGCCAAAACTTTGCCATACACATGCCCAGATGTTGTGACAGTGGTGGCTGTTGGTACAGCCAGATGTTTGCAGTCTGACTTGGGATGATTGCTGCCTTCTCTACCCGGGGCTTTGCAGACGTTCCCCTGCATGCAAGAGGCAGCAACTGAAGTGGGAAATATCCCAGTTTCTAAAGCAGGGAGTGTAGAAAAGGAGAGGCCACTCCTGTGGCATCACAGGCCAGGAAAGTCTTCTGAACCAAAACCAACACCTCCTAACAGGCAATGAGGAATATGAAGCCAGTGTCAGGATGTGCTAGCTTGCCCTGCTGCTCTGATAATCACTGGTGGTTCATCAGGCCAACCTTGAAGTCTCTGATACTTGTGCAGGGCTTTTGCACAACCCACATTTTGCCAACCAGTGTAGCCCTGGCAACCTCTAGGAGCTCCTCTGAAACAAACATCTCTGCTGAAGAAAGCCTGGGACTTGCTTGGTTCTGGCTGCAGCGAGACATCTTTGTTTGCACCACTGCAATTCTCTGCACGGGCTGACAAATAAAAGAGGATGGAGCACAAACGCTGTGGTAGACGCTGGATTTACGACACGCCAGGTTTAAATAGCACCCACAAGGCTTAAACCAGCAGCGATGGGGAATCCATTTCTCAGTTGCAGCAGGCACACAAAGATCTCTCTTCCTCTCCTCGCTGGGTAAGCTGATGCTGGGCACCCATTTCCCGAACTCCTCATGCCAGGAAATCATGTCTCCACCTCCTCACGTGTGACTTGGAGTTCTTTTTAAAGCCCAAAACTGTTCTAAAATAGCAACCACGCTACTTAACAGTATCAGATGACTAGAGACAGCCCTTAGATACCAATTAACCTTTGTGCCAGTTTTAGTCTGGTGTGCACGCTCTCATCATGACGGCAACTGTTGAATAATTAATCCCTTAGACTAAACAAACCATCACCGGGCTCTGCTCGGCTTCGTCCTCTGCTGGTTTGGCCACTTGTTTGTCATTTGGTAGTCACCCTCTTTTGAAGGGTGGGGGGATTTTTATGTGGATATGAGTACATTATGTGAGCAAGGGATTGGGGGATTTTGTGGTAGCCAATATAGNGGAAAAGGAAAGGGAAAGGGAAAGTGAGAAAAGGAAAAGTGAGAAAAGGAAAAATGAGAAGGAAAAGGAAAAGTGAGACAGGAGGGAAAAAAGGGGTAAAAAGGGGTAAAAAAGAAGTAAAAATGGGTAGAAGGAGAAAGGAGAAAAAAAGAAAGTTTTTCACTGTAGCAGAACAAAAAGATCATTTTGACAACTAATTGAGGAGAGACGCGTTTTGGTTACAATGTTCTGCTGTACTATTTTGCACAAAACCCCAAAATTAAAAATTACCTTCACGGAGTGATTTTTTATTTTATTTTTCCAAGTATTAGGTAGCCCATTTCCATCTTATTGAACATGCTGTCACTCCAAACTGTCAGCTCGTTTGTTATTCTCAGAGCATTCAACAGATACAGAAATAATACTACAGAGAATACAAATGGCTACACGTTCCATGAACACTTTCCAGGATATAAATTTGTAGTCATGGAAGAATTTACAGATACATCATTGTTTTGTTTTCAAGTAGAAGAAATATACTCTTACATCTCATGCGTAAAATTGTATGCACTGCTCTACTGCAAACACATCAATTAATAATAGGAGGCCAAATCTTGTGGTTCTTTGAGCTTTTTCAGGCAAAACTCTCATAGGTGATCAAGAACTCTCTAAAAAATGTTATTTTTATTATCTTTATGGGTTGTTTGATTTAATTTTGTTGGTTAAGTACCACCTATGAGTTCACAGTGCCCCTTTGAATATATTAAGCAGAAACGGTGGGAGATCTGAACTATAAAGAAACAAAGTCTAGTTGGGGAATTACGTGATTTAATCTTTTATATCAAGAATATCTCCTGTAATAGGTGTCAGTTGCCTTTCAAAGAAATCACACATGAGCACCAAAGAAGCCGTCTTGGTCTGACACTGTTCAACTGTTCTTCATACGCTTTGGAAATGCCTCACGAGCACCTCATATCTAGTGACCTGACACCTTCAGGTAAGGACAGAGACATGGTCAAGGATTTTCTGAGCAAAATGGGAATTATAACCCTGAGGGAGTCTGCTGCAATGCCTGGCAAAGCCTGGCTGTGGTGGGAGGTTTGCCCCCGCCAGGAGCCCTGGGATTGGGTCCCATGTACTTACTTTTCATTATTCTTAAAATCAATAAGTAGATACTGACTACTCTTAAAGTGAATATCAAGATTAATTGACCCAAGTGGTAAGTATTGATCCAGGAATGGCCAATCGATTGTCAAGGGATGATAAATCTTGAATTTTATAGGAACACAAAGCCACGGGCAGGAGAACCCCGGGTTTGCAGTGGTGGATGATCACACAGGGAGCCCCCGGGGTAGGATTGGCTGACAGCATCAAGTTTTGCAGAGCAAAAGAACCCAAATCCTCCCTTTTTTTCAGCAGAGGAAGTCCTCCCAAAATCTAGGACTTCTTCTTCCTCTTAAGTGCAGCTCAGGTGAAGTTTGTCATGTATGCCAGGCAAAATCAGTGTTTAGTTGCCACAAAGGGCAGCAGAAGAGGTGTCCAGGTTGAGTTTTCCTCCAGCCTGGACTGACATGGACAGGAATATTTGGAGACCTGTTGGGATAGGAACCTCGATAAATGCACCTAATTTCTTTGAGCACTGAAGCTGTTTTAACAGGCACTTTAAGGAGATGGAGAATGAAAAAGTGATGTTCACCTAGGAGTGAATATCAGCTTCTGTGGGGCAGAAGGCAGCTGATCTAGGTGAACATTTAATAAAATAATGCGTTCAACATTACCAGATAACATGATTTAACATTCCAGGCAATGATATTACTGATCTAACATGAGGGTGATAGATCAGTGGAATGGGCTGCCCAGGGAGGTGGTGGAGGCTCCAACCCTGGAGTCATCAAGGTCAGGCTTGATGGGGCTCTGAGCAGCCTGCCCTAGGTAGAGATGTCCCTCCTTGTGTAGGGAGGTTGGACAAGATGACCTCTGGAGATCCCTTCCAGCCTCAAACATTCTGTGATTCTATGATCTCTTGGAGTTGCAGACACTAGAATTCAATTGGTTCTTTTTCCTGATAATTTTTGGCCAAGCAAAGCCCAGAAAGTTTGGGTCGTTTTTTACTTACGAACTTAAGAATGAATCTTTTAAAAAGCAAAACTAGTAGAAAATGTTTATATTGGTGTTATAGCAGGAGTTTTCAAATCAAAGGGAGTTAGTGTTCTAAAATCATGGTTCAGGACTGTGTCAGAGCCCCTGCCCCAGCAAGGTGACAACCCAAAGAGCAGAGAGACACAAGAACAGGCTGTGACCTGCAGGCAGATCTACTCTGACTGCCCAGACCAACACAAAACCTAAAAGACCACAACACTTGGGTCTTCAGGCACTGCTTTCGGGAGATTTCCTAAGCGTCTAGAGAAGATTTCCTTAAAAGGTTTCCCCCCCTTTTCCCCAGCAGCACATTTGTGCCCCTTTAGCCACATTCCCATTACAGCGGTGCTACCCCTTCCGAGCATCCTCATCCGTGATGCTTCTTCAAAGGGGGAACCACCAGGGAGCTGCCAAGCAGTATCTAGACCTCTGGGATGTGAAATATTTGTATTTTAATTGCATCCTTTGTTCTTATTTCTAATAAAGGATGATATTATGAGGCCTGGGGGCCATATTCCTCTTTCTAGGGATTGTTACTGTGCAATGATAAGGAAAATGCTACGTGATGTGTGGAATATGCATTCGACAAAAATGTCCTTCAATGTGAGGAAATATCCTGTCTGCCTTCATAACCTCAGATGGAGGAGAATACAGCTGAGAGCTCTTCCCTTAAGCACTGCTTCCTACCCTGCACTTACTCTTCAGTCTTATTTTCTATAGACTCCTGTCAATGACACTTGGAGGCAAGGAAGAGAAGGGAATTTTCAAAAGTGTGCAGGAGGCATGGGTACAAAACCAATTATTTATTAATAGGTTTTGTCCATGCACCTCCTGCGCATCATTTGGAACATTTACCCTGTAGGCAGTGAAGAGCAATCAGGTGAGAAATTTGGGGTTGCATCTGTGTGAGGACACAGGAACAACCACAAAACCATGGATGAAATGAAGAAACTGAATTTATTCTCAATCCCTCGTGAACCAGGCGATCTCCACAGCAGCACCCAGGCAGAGATGTCAGCAACACAGACCTTGGTCCCTGCTAGAGAGCTAAAAAGCTTTTGAACCTGCTGCTTTCTCCTGTATATCAAGGATTCTTGCAGGTATTTTTTGTGCTTCCTGATTTCCCACAGCAGGGCATGTTCAATAAGATGCTTCCTAGTACTTCACAGACCTGTGTCATCTTAAGCACAGAGGTTCTACCTGTCAAGCACACAAAACTGAGCAACAATTAGTGTGATATTTGTGGGTTTTGACAGCCCAGCTGCAAGTCACTTGAGCATGTTACAATCCTCCTCAACAATCTTCTCTTCTTTTCCCACAGCATCCTACCAGACAGGCTTGACCACTTCATGATGAACTTTAGCTCCCTATCTCTGCCCTTGCACACAGGAGTGGAGGAAATTCTTCAATGGAGGAAATTCTTCACTCTGAAGGTGGTGAGACACTGTCATGGGTTGCCCAGGGAAGATGTGGATGCTCCATCCCTGGAGGTGTTCAAGGCCAGGTTGGATGGGGCTTGGAACAACCTGGTCTAGTGGGAGGTGTCCCTGCCCATGCCCATGCCATGCACTCCAGGAAGAAGGTTGTAGAGAGGTGGGGATCTGTTTGTTCAACCAAGAAACCAGTGATAGGACAAGAGGAGATGACCACAAATTGTGCCAGGGAAAGTTTAGATTGGATATTAGGAAGAATTTCTTTACTGCAAGGGTTATCAGCCATTGGAATGGGTTGCCCAGGGCAGTGGTGGAGTCCCCATCCCTGGAAGTATTTAAAAGACATATAGATGTAGTACTTAATGATGTGGTTTAGTCAAGGACTGATTAGTGTTAAGTTAATGATTTGACTCGATGATCTTGAAGGTCTTTTTCAATCTAGGCGATTCTGTGAGTCAGGCAATGAACTGGGAAATGCTCCCTTGTTGGGCACCATTACTCAACCCTATTCTGATCTTTGTCATGATCTTGAGTCAGAAAGCACCTGAGGATGCTGAAATTTCTTGAACCCATTTATTACAATACAGTAAAAGTTGTACAAGGAAGTTCAACAATGGTGTTGAAGTTTCTCGCTCAAATGATGCTCTGCATAGCTTTGGTTTCTGTGGGCTCCTGTGGTAAAGTTGCTTGGTAGCTCCAGAGGAAACTCAAGACACAAACTTGTGTGTACAGAGCTGAGAATATCATAGATCAGAGATGACCAGGAAATTAAGAGTCTCAATCACCTGACAAGGAAAGGATATAACAAAACAGAGCTGGGTTCAAAGTTCCTCTAAAGGGCTTTGCCAACTCCCATTCTTCCTATACAATTTCATCATCCAGTGACAACTTAATCCTAGGGTCATAGAAGGGTTTGGGTTGGAAGTGACCTCAAAGATCATCTAGTTCCAAACACCTGCCATGGGCAGGGACATCTCCCACTAGACCAGGTTGCTCAAAGCCCCATCCAACCTGGCCTTGAACTCCTCCAGGGATGCACAATGTTTGGTGCAGGGTGCACAATGTTTGACCTTGGGTGAGCAGCATATGTTTCTCCAAATAAAAAGACTCTTTCTTTTCTGGCTGCCCATCATATTGCAACTGATCTTTCAAACACAGATGCCAGATGCACAAAATCTACTGGCAGCAGCACGACGATGAAGATGATAGGCTGTATGATTGTGTCATGGGGCTGATTCCCCATTATTTAGAAGAACAGGACAAGCTGGGATACTCACCCATCACCCCTTCCCAAACCTGCACCTGTAATTAGCACACAGGAAGGGCTCTTCAACTCTGGTTATGTGTAAAATATCTGTTAACAACTGGTAAAGCAAGAAGAGTTAATTTAGTACCAGCTACCTGACGTACCTGGCAAGGTTTCACTCCATTGCCCTCAGGTAGATGTAGGTGTTGGGCATTAAAAGCTGGCAGCCAGCACTGTGAGGAAGACAATTAGCAGCAGCAAGGAAGCATCGCAGCCTGCCAGACTTTTACTGAGGCGGGTCATAAAATGCTTTTGTTCACATTTTCCAAGATTCATTGGCAGTCTTGTAATTGATGACAGAGCTGAGAGAGAAAGCGTCTCTCCCAAGCGCCGTGCAAGGCTCCCCACGCCATTGATAATGACCCACTTGCATTTACAAGAAATAAGCTCCAGCATCCTTTTATTGATACAAAACTGCCCACCATTGAGGAAGTCCAAACAGCTCAGCAGCAGCTAAAGATAAATAAAGCTATTAAAACCTCCTCCATTCCTCCTGAGCTGCTAAAGTCTGTGGCCTCTTAATTGCTACAAAGCTATAGACGCTGTCCAAACTCATTTGAAAGAATAATCATATACTCAATAACCAGCACATTGGAATAGCAATAATAAAATACCACAGAAAAGGAAAGATGACTAAGCAAAAAGGCATGGCTTAGTGTAGTTCTATTTTTAATAGCTGGCAACTTTTGCCTGGTTCATACGCTGAAGATTTGCTATCAGAGTGATTCCCATGATAAAATCACCTCAGAGACAGTCAATATTTTTTTAAATGTGTGTCCATAGCTTGATGCTTTTGTAGGGTGACATCGTAGGGACTTTGTTCAGCCTCAACTGTGGCTCCAGCAGAAGATTTGACTGGAAAGGGACTTGGAAATTATTTGGGTTTATTCTGATTTTGCTCTTCTTTTGCTCTTTCACCTTCTTGACAAACAGTGGGACCACTCCTCCTGAAGGACGTGTTTGCAAAGGAAGACCACAGATGTCGTCGTTGTGGACACCACCACCACAAGTGCAGGCTGAATACCTGCTGTAGGGTCACACTGCAATGTGCACTCCCTGGTTTTGTGACCCTTAATAAAACAGATCAGGTTGCCCCAGCCCCTTTGGATCTCCTGCTAATTGACTACTAATTTGGTCTTGCTTCTGCAGACTGACCATATTTCCTTCCAGGATCCCTTGCAAATGCCCAGCAGCTCTATAGATTCAGACCCTATGGTGGCAGAATAAGCCATCTGAATTAACCACCCCACCAAAACTCACACCAGCCTTTCAAAATCCACTACACATATACAATTATAGAATAATAGAATGGTTTGGGTTGGAAGGGAGCTTAAAGATCATCTTGTTCCAAACCCGCTGTCATGGACAGGGACACCGTGGACCAATAAACTCTACTCTAGACTACTGACTCCAATGGAGCCCCTACAGATTTACACCAGCTGAAGAGCTGGCTAATAAACACTACTGCAGTGCTGGTATGCTGCCATGGTGGTGGAGAAAAGATCGTTTAAAGATAATATATTCTGTTGCATCTTCCAACCTGCTCCACAGAAAACTATCACGGATTTGCAGATCTCCCCATAAGTCACCATAAAAGCATGTCATTTTTATTCTGATCTTTAATTCCTTGAGTAGCTACTTCCTTAATTGTAGTTTACAGATAATTCCAGGTAGAGTAGGTGTCATTAAAACCTCATTTGTCACTCCGTAGTGACTGCAGTAACGTAGTGTCTCCTACTGTAACTAGGAGAAGGCTCCACAATAATTGCACATCCCCAGGCAGTGAACACAGAGAGTTTAATGGTGCCAACTGTAACTGCAGCAGAAGGAGAAAAGCCCAGTGTGTTCAGGCAAAAAAACATCCCCTGGCAGAGAGCACCAACCCCTTTCCCAGACCCTGGGCTGCAAATTTAGCCATGGGATTCAAATCTAGGGTGTCTGTGGCAGCTAAACCACAGCCTGGTGGGATGTGCATCTTCTGTCATCAGGGCTGGTTAAAGCCACAGGGCTCAACTCAGCTGTGGAAAAGGGCAGGGTCTGAGCTGTCTCCTCCTGAAGGAGAAAAGGGGTTGCCAAAGGAGCTGCAGCCACCTGCACGCTGGGGGAGATGTCATTGAAAGGTTCCTTTTTTGCAGTTGAGAGTGAGCCACTCGAAATGTAACTGCTGGGACGGTAAATGCATTAAATCAAATTAACTCCACTGGGGTGAAGGGAATCTTAGAAGGAGAGGAGATGGTTTGTGTGGTTTATATCATCTGCAGGAGAAAGCAGTGGAGCAGAGAAAACTTCCACACCACCATTTATTAAAATTACACTCTGCACTTTTCCTCCCTTGCTTCAGAAACATTAACAGATCGTCGGCCCTGTTCTCATCTCACCGGTGGGGAAACAGTGGCACGGAGATTAAGTGGCAATTTGAAGGTGAAGTAGATAGCTACAGCAAGCCCATGGGAGCCAGGGCCAGAGATGAAAGTAGAAATGAAAGTTACTTTTCATGGACGTTGACCTAAGGGAGCGATGAAGGGGGTTCACAGCTCTGCAGTTGGACTTAGGGAAATGCCCACCCTAGTTCATGACACCATGGACTGCACCTCCTTACCTAAAATAAAAATAAAAGCCAGGTGACAAACGTGTACCTCGACTTGTCTTGCACTGAGTGTAACAAATACAACCACAGGGCTTTGGAGACACTGGTTGGGTCAGGCTCAAACAGGAGGGTAGGCAAAGAGAGGTTGTTGCTCAACAGAATATGGAATTTTGCCTTCTTCTTCATTTTCATAGAAAAAAAAAAATTGCAAGGGCACCAGAAAACAATTTTCCAGGTGCTTGTGAGGGTTCTGAATGTTTGGAGAGACTTCACATTGATATGAATCCGGGGAGAACTTTTCTTGATGTCTTCTTATGCTTTCATGCTTGTCATCGTCACATGGGTTTCTAGTGATGGGTCAGGTAGAATAAAGCAAAGGAGTCAGGGTGATAATCAATAGATGTATGCATAGGAGGAAAAATCAGCATAATTAGCATATAATCAATGGGTAAACTTGGAATAGCTATATCCAGGTTCATGGCTGCCATCTCTGGTTACCCAGAGAGGTGGTAGAAGCCCCATCCCTGGACATTTTGAAGGCCAGGCTGGATGGGGCTGTGAGCAACCTAGTCTACTGGGAGGTGTCTCTGCCCATAGCAAGGGAGTTGGAACTAGATAATCTTTAAGGTCCCTTCCAACCTTGATGATTCTATGATTCTGTCTTTATTTTGTCCAGACTTTTGCCGGCTTTTGGCATCTTCCTGTATCAGTCTAGCCTAGCCTGTTCCTTAGATCTATCAGTCTAGCCTAGCCTGGTCCTTGGATCTATCCACTAGGGGCAAAAATTTGCAAAATCCTCTGCTCATATCTTCAACTCCCTCTCAACAACAGCCTGAGGGAGGGAGGGCAGATGGATCTCACCAACGCCTCCTCTCCAGGGGATGCGCTGAGGATGGCTGCAGGAAGAGCAGAGCTTTGCCCCTCTGGCACAGGAGACCTGCCCTGGTTCCACAACATCTGCGACCCCCAGCTCCCAGAGAGGCAGAAGGGGCAGGAGCTGCCCTTTCATCTGAGCAAGGAATCAACGTGGCAATTTGCACATAACAAAAGGCATTTGGAGTCAATGCCACATCCAAAGGAAAGCAGCGATGAAATTTGTAAGTGGAAAAAAAAAAAGTATTTTTAAGGCTTATTTGCCAGAAATGGTTATTTAGGTACGTATTCATGCACAGCACTTGGTGCAGTGGTCTCCAAATGGCACTTTTAGACACAACTGCAGTATGCACAATAAATAAAAATAACAAAAGAGACCTGGAAAGCAATGAACTTGTGCCTTTGCCAGGAATGGCTTTGCTCAAATGCTGGTTTTAATCCTATTCTGGGTTTTATGGGTCTGATAAAGTACCTCATTGCATCGCAGGAGACCACTAAACCTCATCAACTTATTCAAAATTCTTTTATGTGCCACAGAAGGGGAAAAAAAAACCAAGACAAAAAATAACTGGTATGAACTCCCTGCTGATAGACGGGCACACACCTGCCTTGCGTTTCCTCATCGCCAATATCCACGTTCGCTTTGGAAGCAGAATCCAGACAAATATGATGCTTCAGATATTGATTAATTGGACATTAAGAACGTGCCCAAAACTAAGTGCAACTAGGCAACGGTTTTGACATGGGGAGTGCAAGCATAAAGCCAAGGGAGAAGCTTTGGGGATTATTTTGTCATTCTGGAAACAGTCAGAAGCAGCATCCCAAGAGGCTGACTGAAGAAAGAGGCTGCAGCCATCAGGCTGGGTTCTCAATCCTTCCCAAGGGCCAGAAAGACCTGGAAGATCATGCAGCTGCATCCTACACACCTCAGGCTGTATAAACTGCAAGAATCTGGCTTCTGTCTAGATCACATTTCTGGAAAGGCATCAACCCTAGGCTGAGAATACCAGTACTTCAAGCACTGCCAAAGCTTGTAGCTACCTAGAGCAGAAGACCAGAGATGGCAAAATCATGGCTGTCAGTGGGAGAGACCCAATGTGTTCCAAGAAATGTGCAGCCACAGAATATCTAATTGACCAAGCCTGGAGATGGAATGACCTCTTCAACCATGGGTGGCCATGGCCTCACTGGCTGTGTAGGAGAAATGGGTGTTATTTGGGTGCAATTCATCCAACCTGCTCTTAGCATCTGTGAAAGGATGAAATAAGCTGCTTGTTTCTCTCCACAGACCAACAATGATTGGATGAGGTATCCCCAAAACATCTTGTGTCTTCCAGGAAGAAGTTAGCCTTGGAGTGGAAGATGCAGGTGTTTAATAATGCTTAGTAATGTAAAGGTTCCTCCTCTCTCTGCATCTCATCTCTGCAGCTCCCCTGGTACTTGCCAAGAGTCTCCGGTCCTCCTTACCCTGTTCTGCACCTCAGTATGATTCAAGTGAAGCCCAAGCCTTGGCCAGGATACGTAGAGGATAGGATTTCCTACCTCTGTCACACCAAGTTTATTGGAAGAAGCACTGAAATCTCTTTCTCTCTTGCCCACAAAAAATAAAATAAACTTGGACCCAAGACTAGGTAAAAATATGTTTCTAGCAGAAATTTTAGGGCCTGATTTTAAAAAAAACACCAAATAGGAATTTCAGATGCTGAGCCATGCTAACATCAAGTCTCTCCATGGAGGTGTCTAGCCAAATCCTTCCCAGATTTGGGGGGATTTATCTGGGGTTTATCTAGAACCCATTTATCTGGGTTCTAGAGGGAAACTATTAAAGGTGTTTTAAAAGATGTAGCCCTATAAGTAGTTACTCCTGGAGATGTGCACTTCCTGAACAGTATTTCAAAGGCTTCAATGGTAGATTACATGATAACAGGAAAAATGATGGGCCCTTTAATTTCTGATCTAATCAAACAGCTTTTATTTACATGATCTGCTAGTTAACTCCACCATATCGAAGCTGACAGACTGTCCAAGTTACTTTAGCCCCTAATTACTGAAATGAAGCAAGCATCTCTGTTGAATGATGTGTATTTTTTTCCTGTCACCATAAAAGAGACCCACCTCCTTGTGATTCAATCAGACCCATGTCCTTCCTGTAAATAACATTTAATCATCTTCACCAACCTCACTTTTCTAATGGCCCCTTTCACTGAAGCTCAGGAAGATATTAATCCACCATCACACGTACACACAAAGATTGTTCCTCAAGATCAGAAGATATCTGCATTTTTATATTTACTAGGAACTATTTTCAAGGTTAAATTTAATGAGTGGGGTATGGAAGAGTTTTGGGGGGATTTTTTCAAATCCCATCCTTGTGTCCAGCCAATGGTTGATCTGATGGGCTTGTACCTGCTGGTAATAACATCACTGACTTTGAACTGTGAATGAGTGGGGATCTGCTAACCCTACAGTCAGGTGAGTTGGCAGAAGTTTTTCACAGCACCCTTAGGGAGTTATTAAGAGTTTTTAAATTGAAGAGTTATAAAGAATTTAGAAGCTCTTATAAATTATTGTGTTACTCAATAAAAACCTCCTCAACAAAATTTTCCTCCAAAATACCTATGTTTTGGTACTACATATCTTCACTGAAATGGAAAATCAAGAGTTATTCATATTTAAAGCCTTGCCCTTCTGCTCTGGTTGGGTTTGCCTTTGTGCACCCAAAGGGACAGTGCTCATTGGGACTAACAGAAATCATCCATTAGATGCTATTTCTTAGTGCAATCAGAAAATCAACCCATACCTTTTAATAAGGATATTGTACTGCTCATGGTTTAGATGGGTGAAAGCTTTGGTGGATAAAAAATTGGCTGTGCCCAAAGAGTGGTGGTGAATGGAGTTAAATCCAGTTGGTGACCAGTCACCAGAGGTGTTCCCCAGGGCTTGGTGTTGGGGCCTGTTCTCTTTAATATCTTTATCAATGATCTGGATGAGGGGATCAAGGCACCCTCAGTAAGTTTACAGACAACACCAAGTTGGGCACGAGTGTTGATCTACTGAAGGGTAGAAAGCTCTACAGAGGAGTATGGCCAGGCTGGATCGATGGGCTGAAGACAGTGGGATGAGGGTCAACAAGGCCAAGGGCTGGGTCCTGTACTTGGGTCACAACAACCCCCTGAACGCTCCAGGCTGGGGAAGAGTNAGATGTGGTGCTGAGGGACATGGGTTAGTGGTGCCCTGCAGGGATGGGTTAATGGTTGGGCTTGATGATCTTTAAGATCTCTTTCAACCTAAATGATTCTATGGTCCTACATTGGTTTAGTGGTAGACTGATCTCTTTTTATTTTTGTTTACAAATTTTACATGCAGCAGCATGAAGAAATACAAGTATAATTGACTTTTTAAGAGCTTGATCAATTCGTATAAACCCTTAGTATTATGAAACAAATAAAACAAGAACCAGTTAATGTTCTTTTATGGCTCTAAAACATATAGTAGGTGAAACTGCATTTAAATAATAAGAATTTCCTACCTAAATACTATGAATACATTTTGGTGATACAGCCAGGGTGAGCCACATGGCACAGCACTGCCTGGTTTCATCCACAGAGAGAAGAATAATCTTTGCCACGACATAGCTACCCCAATAAAATGCATTTTTCTTTATGTGCTAACATGAAAACAAAAAAGAAACAACATGAAAATCCATGAAGATCAGAGTGAGCACAGCAGATATGTAAAGCTGAGCTAAAAGAGTAAGAAGGACACAGATTGGAAATGTTCTGCAAATTCATAGGAACATTAACATCAAAATCTGAAGACACAAGAGAATAACTCTGTGTCTCAAAGTATGAAATGTAATTCAAAGGTCAGGGGCCCCTATAAGAGATTTTCCTTTGCAAGAGGGTTTTTCTACATTTCTCTTTTACCAGGACATCCAGAGATGCCACTTCCAGAGCAAAGACAGATCAGAAGATAACTCAGCTGAAAAACGTACAGCAGGTAAATGTGAATTCTCAGTAAGAAAACAAACGTCACACTCTGGAGGTTTCTTCTCAGACCAGAAGCCCTCAGAGGATTGTGTGAGAAGACCAAGCTCTGGTTGCAGATATGATGCCTGAACCTCACAGAGCATCATTTGCATCCCTCCCCACCACTGACCCACCATGTATCCCTTTCTGGAAAAATCAGGTCACCAATCCAGAGTAACAGCTAAAAAGGGAAATGGGAAGAGCCAAGTTATTAACTTCACGTATATTCAGAGCTTGAAATAATTTCCCCTTGACATTTTTAAAGCGTATATCCCAACTCGTGTTTGGCTGCCTTTCTCAGATCAATATGACCAAGGGAAGGAATTTTAGAGCCTCTGGACAACAGCACAGGATTTACCACCCAATTCAAGAGCTGCACAGCCAAACCTCAGCCTGGAGATTCAACACACCAGTTCTCCCAGTGTGTCCCACCAGTTAGATGGGTCACTGAAACCCCCAGACATTCAAAACCAAATCTTTTACTCTAGTTGCCTAGAGCAAATGAGAAGCAGATTGAAAGTCCATAAAATATGCTCTATATTTCCTTCTCTGGGATTTTAGGGCCTCAGAGTGTTTCTTTAGGATTTGTATAGAACCATGGAATCATTTAGGTTGGAAGAGGCCTTGAAGATCACCAAGTCCAAATGTTAACCCAGCACTACCAAACCATGTCCCTCAGCACCACATCTTCATGGCTTTGAAACCCCTCCAGGGATGGGCACTAGGCCTCAACAATCCCTTTGGGGAAGAATTTTTTCCTCAAGTCCAACCTAAACCTCTCCTGATGCAACTTGAGACCGTTTCCTGATGTCCTATCACTTGTTCCTTGGAAGAATATAGAATCATTTAGGTTGGAAACAACCTTTAAGATCTAATATTTCTCTTCCAGACTCCATGGTGGGGTATGAATACACATTATACAGCCAAGCCTGCTGCAAAGTGAGTCAAAAAGAAGCAAAAGGACATTCTTAAGAATGTCAGGAATTGGTTGAAGATACAAGGATGCAATGCAGAGACTCCATGGCTCCCAGGTCTTCTCTAAATTATTAGGATAGGCTTGAACTCGAAGCATCCTCACCTAGGTGGTTCAAATACCAGGGAATTGAACCCCACTTAAAATTTCTAATTTCCTCATTACACTGCTACAGAAAACAGCACAAACTGAGCAGCACCTTGCTTGTAAAGCTGCAACTTGCAGGACTTCATTCCTAGATCCAGATTTGGATTTTGGAGACACCATGAGATTGGTTTTGACTAATAGCCAGAAAAGTGACTGAATGAAGAGAAACAAGAGGCCCCTGCATCTTCTGCATACACACTCCTGGTGGAACATCTCCATCAAACATGCTCAACTTGCAAATTAAAATAAAACCTTTTCTTCCAGTTCCACCTTTTTCAAGTCTAGCATCTGTATATGGTGCAGGGAACCTTTGTTCCCTGCCTTATGGCTACTCAAAAACCACATCAAAAAGGGTGAAGTAAGAAGATGTGTTCTGCACTGAGAAGAGTGGGAGAAGGAATTAGATGCCCATGGCAGGGGGGTTGGAACTAGATGATCTTTAAGGTTCCTTCCAACCCTGACAATTCTATGATTCTATGATTTAGCTGCAGTAATTCCACTCTCACAGAGTCCCAAATCTGTTTCGTTGCCATAATAGGCTTGCAGAGTTTCTGCTATGACATTTCACTACAGCAGTTTCAGGGTTTGTAGTTCTTGTGTTCATCGCAATGAAGGTCCATCACAATTCATCCCAAGCAAGAGAGAACACAGCCACCCATATATACCTACAAACGTGTGCATGGCTCCTTCAAACAGCCTGCCTACCCAGAAATCCCCCCCAGTGTTGCTTTCTTGATCGTACCTCTCATGATAAGGTCTACAAAGCTTCCAGAAGTTGTGCTGACATAGCAATAATCTGGAAATATCCCTCTGGAGGCGCCTATTGATTGTCGCTGTGGGTGGATTATACGAGGGATCTATCTTACTTCACCC
>VYZX01009056.1:27857-41870 GCA_013401335.1 Brachypteracias leptosomus | reverse complement strand
TCCCCAGTGCCAGACTGATCACACGAATTAGGGCAGCTGGAGGTAACGGGGCACAGCTGTATTATCACAGATGATAAACAGTGTCAAAGGCAATTACTGGAGCTGCAGGGAGAGGAGGGACCTTTCAAACCCATCCTTTGCTTTCTGTGCTGTGGGAGGAGGATACCTGGACTGTAATCAGAGTAGAAAAGGGGAGGTGGAAGGAGGAAGAAGCTTTGCTGCCTCATCCTCCATGAAGCACCTTCTCCCCTTTGGGATCATAGAATCGTCAGGGTTGGAAGGGACCTTAAAGATCATCCACTTCCAACCCCCCTGCCATGGGCAGGGACACCTCCCACTACATCAGGTTGCTCACAGCCCCATCCAGCCTGGCCTTCAAAATGTCCAGGGATGGGGCTTCCAGCACCTCTCTGGGCAACCTGTGCCAGTGTCTCACCACGCTCATGGTGAAGATCTCTGGGATCTGGTGAAGATCTCTCATGGGATCATCTCTGGTCTGCTGGAAACTCTTCTCTGAAAAAGTGTCCTGGAGCAGAACAGGGAGGCTTAGGTGGGAGAGACCTCACACGTTACTTGGAAAGGAGATGGATGTTGATGGAGACACAGATATATCCATCATTAACTCTTGACACCACATGGCAGAAAGATGTTAGTGTTTGGCAGAGGTTTGGTGCTCCAGAAGGCAACCTAGGATAGGAGCATGAGTAAGGAGTTGTGAAGAGTGCTCCAAAGAACTGACAACCCAGAAGAGCTGGTCTCCTCCATCTAGTGTCCTCCATCAGGGCCTGATGAATAGAAGTGAGCACCCACATGTCTGCTGTGGTCTCAGATTCTAAGGAAAGCTTTGTGCAACCACTGCACAACATCCAGTGGTGTTCTGAATAATTGAGATGCTGCCCATGATCCTACAGATTATGTGCAAACTGCGTTTATAAACCTATAAATTAGTTGACCTTATTATACTTTAAATAAGCTTATAAATTGTCTAGATTTGGATGGCTTTTTCCACAGAAGAGGTCCATGCCTGTCACCAGATCTCACACCCACAAGTGTTTTTGAGCCTCCTTTAGGTAGAACCAAAATGAGCTGGAGAGCAATGACCATTTTCACCTTGGGGCTGCACCAGATCCAAACTGGAAACACAAAAAAAATGTGGATTCAGTCATTTCAGATAGGACTGACTAAATTTCTACATTTCTCAGGGCTGGGCTAATATTTTAGACTGGAGCGGAAAAGCCAGTGAGGTGAGCAAAGCCACCTTTGGGTTCCACCTTGCTGTGGACACCAATGTAGGAACATTTTCAGGGTTGCCCGCCCTTTTTTAACCCCCTTTCCCCACCTGCCATTGGTATTTCATGAAAAAAAAATGCCAAAAAGACCCTTCAAAACAGTTTCTTTTGCACCTCTGCTTCCCAGCTCTTCCCATCACAGCCCTCCTGAACTTTTCAGTAACTAGCACAGAAACTCTTTCTAGGTAACTAGCGTGGGTGTGCTGCAACACTCTTAATGATGGTCTCATCTGGAATTGCTTTATTAATATTTATTAAGTGATCACTAGCTGCAGGTACATTCTTTAATAACTTATTTATAAAGCATGCTATAAAACACATTAAAAATACATTCTTTAACAGATAACGCCATAACAAGATGCTGTAAAGCAAACTATAAAACGTAAATGACGGCTGTACCTGAACTGAAAACACACTGGAGGGTAGGAAAAGGGGGGAGAGAGGAAGGAGAGCTGCACCCAACCTGCCAGGAAACAGGCAGAACCTTCAGGAGGAGCAGAGGATTTATTCTGGTGACTCTTAAAAGGATAAATATAGAGCACTGGACTGTTTTCCCCCATGGCTATGGGTGAGAAGAGGGGAACGCGCAGTTGCTGCAAAAAAAACTTCCCAGGCAGGGTGGGAAAGGGCTCCTGGTGCTACTTGTGGGTGGGGATGGGACCCACCTGGATCCCTGAAGTCCTCCAGCACCAACCCATCTCTCCCTGCACCTCTGCTCCCTTTGCTTTTCAGGTACCCCTTTGCCTTCCCTTCCTCCCTCTCCACCCCCCCTCTTTCTCTTCCCTGTTTCTCCCCCTTTTCTCTCTCTCTTGCCTTCCTGCACATTTCTCCACCTTCTTTACAGGTTGTCAATGATATCATTAGAATACCAAGGATTTAACTACTTGTAAGTGTGGGATCCATGCTCTGAGCTCCCAGGGATCCTAGAGAAGGAGGATGGATAGTAGGGATATCACTGCCCTTTCCAAGCCCACTTGTGAGGCAGGTTTGGTCCTTGGTGCTCCCATGCATCCATAGTCCCCTTCATTCCTCTGCACAGGGCCAAGGAAAAGAACACCAGCACTGTGCCAGCTTTCCTCCAACTGATTATTCATTGATGTCCTCATTCTGGAGCAAGGAGATGTCCATTTTTTATCCCTAGGAAAATCCAGCTGTCTATCAGGTTGGGATCTTCATCTGAACCAACCTACGTGGTTCCCATCAAACCAAAAATGGAAAAAAGAACAAAATTGACATATCTACAGGCCAGCACACAGCCAGGGGTGGGTAAGTCCTGCCCACCACAAGAAGCTCCAGCTCCAGCTCTCTACTCCCCCATTTCATACCCTTCCAGGGCCATCTGCTGCTCAATACTTTGGGCTTACCAGGTACAGCTCTCCTTATATCCCTGAATGTCCTACCAAGAGAGAGAAAAGTCACAAAAAACCTTTAGTAATCATGTCCAATTGTTAATTAATTATTATGGACAAGGGGAAAAGTCAATCAGAATGGAAACACCCATTTTAATTTTGCTTTACGGAATATTTGCATGTATATTCATCAAACAGCTGTGATTTTGGAGGTGTGTGTAAAGAGAAGTCGGAGGAATGGCAGGCAACATATCCACTCCCATTTCAGCCTGGATTTCCAGAGGAGAGAGAAACTATAGGAGATCTAGAACCTTAAAAAGAGAGGCAGAAAATATTTGCTGAGAAACTTAAAAAAAAACAACAAAGCCATTGATGGAAAAGCACAATTTGTTCCCAGACAGAACCTGGAGCTAACCTGGCCAAGACATTATCTCCCCCAATTTTTTTTTCTCTTATTTTCACCTGGAATCCCAAGGACTTTCCTTTTTTTTTTTTTGCAAAATCAGCCTCAATTCTGGTCCATTTTGCCTCTTCATTTGCTCCTTGTGGGAGTGCTGAAACCTCTCTCCCAACCTTTCCCCCTTCCCTCTCCCTCTCCCTCCTGCGGCAAGCTAAAATGGCAAGACTAATTTCATTTCTTTTCCTTTAGTTTGTGTATCTGTGACAACCCTTTTTATGCATTTAATTCATTCTCAATTTCTCATAATCAGGCAAAAGGTGTCCCCTAAGGTTAGGAGAGAGCTTGTCAAAAAGGCAGCGTAAATTTGCAGAGGTAATCACCAGTCTATCTCCTTTCCCCACTGCCCGTGGAACTATTAACTAATATCACTGTCTAATCTTTTTTGTACTTATTTATTTTGCAGCGAGAAACTAGTGTTATAAACACCCCTACTGTCAAAACTTGTCATCCTCATTACCTCAAGGCGGGCTCCATCTCGGTTATTCTAATTTCATAGTTTCTCGAATTTACAGCCGCTGGAAATTGAGTACAAAATCCATTATCATTTGTATATTTTAATTATGCAAATGAGGCAGCTCAGCTGCTCTGGCCGGGACCTGCAGGGATGCCTAACTTCAGTCTGGGTGATTACAATTTATCCAGTCGAGTCACTTTAATTGTAACAAGCTAATTACATTGTTCCATTTGGCTTTAACAAAAGAAAAGGAAGACGCTTAATGGCAAAGGCCCGGTGTTAACGCTGCATCTCCCTGGTGAGGGGGGTGGGGATGGGGTGAGCTGTGTCCCCTCACACCTGTGGAGGGGACAAGGTGGGTTTGGGCAGGGGTCGTCTGCCCCAGGAGGTAGGGCAGGAGAAAGTGGACATCAGACCAGGAGAAATTCGGGAGAGGATGCTCGTTGTACTCAGCCGTTGCCAGGCTGGCTCAGAGAAACCACCCCTGACACCCAAAGGATGCCCAAGGGGGGGAGCAGCATCGTGCCCCTGCCTCCATCACCCCAACCATCCCTAGAATTGCAGAATCATTTAGGTTGGAAAAGACCTCTAGGATCATCAAGTCCAACCTTCGTCCAACATCTCCCTGACCTCTAGACCTTGAGCACCTTCCAGTGAGGAATTTAACAGAGATAAATCTCAGCCTCAGTTAAAATCTCAAGGACTGTTGGTCCCTAGGTATCAACTCCTCATCTCCATTGTAAGAAATATTATCAGCATTTATAGGCATTTTATTCAGGTATTTAAAAAAAAAAAAAAAAGGAAAAAAAACCCTTACCACCTCCAGCAGCCCAGCTCAGCAATTACCTTCTCAGACCCACAATAAATGCTCAGTACCTAAATTAAATACTCAGGAGGGATGTAATATGGCTGCCCACACCTTCACAGAGGCTGTTAATAAATAATTACTTCTCTTGCACTGGCCATCTGAGGATCTCAAAACCTTTTGTAAGTATTAATGAATGAAGCCTGGGTATGGTAGAGCAGAGGCATATTCTCATCAGCTCTTTATAAATGGGGGAACGAAGGTGCAGAGAGGCAAAGAAGCTGTAGGGGTTTCAAGGGAAGAGATGGATTTAGTCCATCCAAGTCACAGGCATTTGTTCAATCAAACACCTCCTGCTCCTTGGTTACCAGCCACAGCTCAAAGACTGTCCTTTAGAGCAGATTCCATCCCAAATCTGCACAGCAGGTTCCATGGTTTCCTATGGTGACAGTGACCATCAGTTTCCTACAAGTCTCCTTCCCCTGGAAAGCTTGCTCATCAGCTCCTGAACATAGAATCATAGAACAGTTTGGGTGGGAAGACACCTTTAAAGTCCATCTAGTCCAAAATACCTGCAGAGACATCTGCAACTACAGCATAAATAATTTCTTCATTCTCTCTAGTCTAAATCTCCCTCTTTTAGTTTCAAACCATCACTTCTTGTCCTGTCACAACAGGCCCTGCTCAAAAGATTGTTCTTATCTTTCTTATAGGCCTCTTTAAGTATTGAAAGGTCATGAGAAGATCTCCCCAATTCCAGAGCTGGACCCAGCTCTGAAGGTGGAGTCTCACCAGAGCTGAGTAGAGGGGCAGAATCCCCTCCCAGGACCTGCTGAGAAAACAAATTTGAGGACAGCAGCTCAACCAATGGGCAAAAATCTGTATGCATGGGGGATATGGAAGTTCATTGATGAAAAACAATCATGTTGGCCTCAAAAGTGTCCAAAGCAGAGAGGCAGCATGAGACCTCAGTCCATGCCAGCAGAACCACTCCACCCTTGCAGCATATCTGCTGTGCTGCCCCATGTCCTCCTTTTCCATCCTCATGGCCACTGTCTACCAGGGCTGCTGGTTCTAATGGGCACTACTGTGAGACCTCCAACATCTCTGCTAACATGCAAAAGGGTCATGCTGCTTCTTCTGACATTAGCACACACCTGCCCTTGGAAAAACACCTCCCTCTCCAAAACCTCTGCCTGGGATTAACTGGAAAAGAAAATAATCACTCCTTGGCAGAGAAGAGAAGAAAGAACCACATAGATCTTTTTTCCCTCTCCAGTTGCTAGGGATGTGCATTATTATTGTTATTGTTATTTCCTTTGATGCACAGCATTCAATTAATTTCCTCCAGCACACATTTATGGTGCTCCGAGGAGCTTTCCAGGAGTTCTGCTTTTCCAGCGCATCCAGTTCACCAGCATCCTTTGTGCCTGTTCCAGTGCTTCAGAGGGGGCTAGGAGAAGAGGAGAGAGAAAAAAAAGACACCATCCTTCCCAAAGAAACAGTTGCCCTCAACCCCGTGAGCAGATGCTGAGGAGAGGGGAGCCTGGGCACTGCTGGTGTCATCCCCCAAGTGAGCATTGGTGGGGTCCCGTTCAATAAGCAGCAGAAACCACCCTCTTGTTGCAGTCCCTTGCCAGCCACCAAACCATGGCAGGGAAAGGAAATTGAACCCATTAAACACACACACAGATGCCTCTGTGCCGTTGCCCTGCTCGGGAGGGAAGGAAGGAGCCTCTATTAATTTTTTTTTTCCTATTGTGCCTTTACCAAAGGCAGTCATTGAATCGTTAAAACGAGGAGGAGGGGGAGGCACGATGAGAGGTGGCAGCAGCTACTGCAATATCCACACAGTGAGTCTCCAGGAATGAGGCGTAGAAAAGGTCTGCCACTGTTGTGCAACACTGGGTGTTACTGGTGGCCATGATCACCACGGCGTGTTTGTGCTCCTCAAGGAGCTCCCACATCCAAGGGATCCCTCCTTCCTCCACTGCTGCATATTTGGGGGCCCCATCAGGACTCTGGGCACCCTGCTTAGGGTTCTGCAGCTATTTCAGGTGGATCATAGAATCATGGAAGCATAGAATGGTTTGGGTTGGAAGGGACCTTTCAAGGTCATCTAGTCCAACTCCCCTGCACTGAGCAGGGACACCTGCAACTAGAGCAGGTTGCTCAGAGCCCCGGCCAACCTCACCTGCAATAGTGCCAAGGATGGGGCAGCAACCACCTCTCTGGGCAACTTCAACCAGGTTCTCACCACCCTCAACATAAAACATTTCTTCCTTTTATAGTCTAAATCTCCCTCTTTTAGTTTAAACCCATCGCCCCTTGTCCTGTCACAACAAGCTCTGCTAAAAAGTCCCTCCCCATCTTTCTTATGGGCCCCATTTAAGTCCTGCAAGGCCCCAAGAAGGTTTCCCCGGAGCCTTCTCCAGGCTGACCAAGCCCAACTCTCCCAGCCTGGCCTCCCAGCAGAGGCTTCCAGCCCTCCCAGCATCGCTGGGGCCTCCTCTGGCCCCGCTCCACCAGCTCCATGTCTCTGCTGTGCTGAGGACTCCAGAGCTGCCCCAGCACTGCAGGGGGGTCTCCCCAGAGCACAGCAGAAGGACAGGATCCCCTCCCTGCCCTGCTGCCCACGCTGCTGGGGATCAGCCCAGGAGGACATTGGCTGCTGGGCTGCGAGCGCACGGGGCTGGTTCCTCTACAGCTTTTCCCCCCCAGCACCCTCAAGTCCTTCTCCTGCTCTCCAGCCCTTCACCCCCAGCCTGGGCTGATACTGGGGGTTGTCCCCACCCATGTCCAAGACCTTGCTCTTGGCCTTGTTGAACCTCATGAGGTTCACACAGACCCACTTCTCCAGCTTGTCCAGGTCCCTCTGGACGGATCCTGTCCATCAAGTGTGGCAACCACATCTCCATGACCTGGCTCTGCAGGAGCAAGTTCACCTCGCCCTACCCAGCTGATTTCAGTCAGGCAGCCTGTGTACCCCAGTGTTTTTAATTATTGTGGCTCTATCACAGATGAGCCATGCAAACACCATGTGGCTCTGGCTCCACGTTCACAGCAATCCCAGCAATGGGCATAAAAAGGTATGACAGGGACCTGCTGATGGCCCTCCTGACAGCAACACGCTGAGGAAGAACTGCCACCCCTTAACATGCCCCAAGGCTCCTGCAATGCACTCCCACCATTGCACACATTTGCAAAGCCCAGGCATGGCCAGGCTCTTTCAAGAGGTCAGACTTCAGGTGATGGTCCTAAATTGCTGTATCAGATCCTGTGCTCTAAGCTACCAGCATGAATCACAGAATTGTCAGGATTGGAAGGGACCTTAAAGATCATCTCGCTCCAACCCCCCTGCCATGGGCAGGGACACCTCCCACTAGATCAGTTGCTCACAGCCCCATCCAGTCTGGCCTATAAAAAGGTGTTAAGCCCTAGCCTGGTGCACAGATAAGAGCACAACAACAGGTACTACTGGGCTGGACCAAAGACCTTGCCCAGAGTCCTGTCACAAACTGTGGCCATAAAGACATGCAAGAAAGACACACAGAATCATAGAATCATTTAGGTTGGAAGAGACCTTTAAGATCATCAAGTCCAGCCATTAATCCAACACTGCCAGGGCACCACTAACCCCTGGCCCTCAGCACCACATCTCCACAGCTTGGAAACCCCTCCAGGGATGGGGACTCCACCACTGCCCTGTCCAGCCTGGCACAGCCCACAACAACCCCTGTCATGACGACATTGCTCCTCATCTCCAACCTCAACCTCCCCTGGTGCAACTTGAGGCTGTTTCCTCTTGTTGTGTCTCTTGTTCCTTGGGAGAAGAGCCCGACCCCACCTGTCTCCAGCCTCCTTGCAGGAGGTTGTGCAGAGCCAGAAGGCCTCCCCTGAGCCTCCTTTTCTTCAGATTCAACTCCCCCAGCTCCCCTCAGCCACTCCTCACCACACTCCTGCTCTAGACCCTTCCTCAGCTTCATTGACCTTCTCTGGACATGCTCCAGCATGCACCAGCATTCATACCTCCACCAACACCTCTTCTGTTCTCTAGTCTTTTCCTGGGTACCTCCTGTGGCAGATGTAATTTCTCCACCCTCAATAGCACCATGAAAATCTCTTTTTTCACTCCCCTGTTGAGCATCCACAAAGCTTCAGCACCAGCTTCTAGTGCAACATATGACTTCTCACACATGGAAGATCACCAAGTGAACAGAAAGACCTGAGCACATAAAGCATACAAGACCAGGGGACTATGGGATGGCATCCAATTAACAGTGGGTATCATCTGTAGCATTGCATCACTTGCAACATACACTTTCAATTCAACCAGGGCATGGGGCTGACACAGTAAGTGTATTGTGTGTATATATATATATATATATAAAATAGAATAGGAGAGCATTGGTAAGTGCCAACCAGCTGCTGGATTGGGTACCCATGGCACACAACGATGGAAAGTAAGCCTGGAGAAAATCAAAGAGAATTATCCTGTAAGACACCACCCATCCTTTGATCAACAGTTGCAGCAGGAAAGCTGCAGCCATCTGCTTCACCCCTGCATGCACTTTTCCTACACTTTCTTAATTTTCTATGCAATCTTCAGGATCTTTGCCAATACAAAGTAAAAATCTCCAAATTAACCTACTGTGGTGTTCAACAGTTTAAAAGAAAAAAAAAAGAGAGCACTTCTGACATTCTCCTGCCCCCTTCAGGGTAGAGCATCTTCATGTCATGGTGGGTTTGGGAAGATGACAGGCACAGTAGGTTCTGAATATAGAATCATAGAATCATAGAATTGTCAGGGTTGGAAGGGACCTTAAAGATCATCCAGTTCCAACTCCCCTGCCATGGGCAGGGACACCTCCCACTACATCAGTTGCTCACAGCCCCAGCCAGCCTGGCCTTCAAAATCTCCAGGGATGGGGCTTCCACCATCTCTCTGGGCAACCTGTGCCAGTGTCTCCCCACCCTCCTGGGCAAGAACTTCTTCCTAATGTCTCATCTGAATCTCCCCACCTCTAGTTTTGACCCATTCCCCCCAGTCCTACCACTACCCAACAGCCTCAAAAGTCCCTCCCCAGCTTTCTTATAGCCCCCTTCAGATCCTGGAAGGCCACAAGAAGGTCCCCTCGGAGCCTTCTCTTCTCCAGACTGAACAACCCCAACTCTCTCAGTTTGTTTTTGTTGCAGGAGGTGCTCCAGCCTCTGATCACCCTCATGGCCCTTCTCTGGACACATTTCAGCACTTCCAGATCTTTCTTGTAATACGGGCTCCAGAATTGGACGCAGAGCTCCAGGTGGGGTCTCACAAGGGTGGAGTGGAGGAGGAGAATCCCCTCCCTCAACCTATATATAGAAGTCTCATCCCTGGCACCATTGCAGGTGAGGTTGGACGTGGCTCTGAGCAACCTGCTCTAGTTGCAGATGTCCCTGCTCAGTGCAGGGAGGTTGGACCAGATGACTTGAAAGGTCCCTTCCCACCCAAACCAGTCTGTGATTCCACAGACAGGGTCATTGGTCATCTTGAAAACCCAACCATGCCCCAGTCTGTAGATGACAGCCTGTGTTGCCATGTGCCTGTACATGGCTCTCTGGAATCCAGATAAAACACAACCCAAGTGTTTTACCGAGACCTCCATCACAGATGTTAACACAATAACCCCTCCTACAGGTTTTTAATGTTTAATATTTCACACAGTTGACACAGGAGATACATTTGCTTCATTTAGGGTTGCAAGGCCTGAACCAAGCCCTAGTCTCCAAGAGGAGTGAGGCTGTTGGGATTTACATCCCATTCATTTCCCATAAGGCAAGCCCCTAATGACTAAGTGACTTCTGAAAGTGAGAATCACTCAAGTTTTGGAATGTTCAGTAGAGGTGCTCACAAGTCCTTTCTGGATAAAGTGATTTAAGGGCCTAAATCCTATTACAGACTAATAGGAACTGTGTTTCTAAATCCACTGGACTGATTTAGGGATGTCCCAAAGTAGGGGTCAACTTTTGGCCTTGCCAGAAGTGCCACCATGAGGATGGTGGATGAAAAACCATCATCTTCTGCCATTGAGGGTTTGGGGCTGGGTGTAAACAAAGGAGGACATGAGAGATAAGTGAGGACAGTAGATATTAAATGAAAGTGAGGTGGGATGGAGATGGAGAAGAAAGAGTTTCTTTTAAGATCAAATACCAAAATAGCACCACTGGAAGGCAACCAGTAACATTGGCACACTCATGGTGAATTTCAGTGACTGTTTAGGGCACAAGAAAGACCTAGCCCAAAATTTCATGGAAAACCCAACATCTTTCACTTTCCAAGCAGCATAGGCAGACTTCAAGTTATTTTCTGCTCCAATTTTCATTAAAACTGCCACCCTTTCATTTTAGAAGAGCATGAAAAGATGTGAAGCCAGAACAGAAATTTTATTTTTGTTCAAATATGGAAAATAAGGGAAACTTGCTCATTCAGCTTCCTGAACGAAACAGTTTGCTAACAAAAATGGTTCCCCAAATTTCGAGTTAATTTTTTAAATGTCACAATAATGGAGATAAGAGACGCAGGCCCTTGTTTTTCACTAAGGTTTGGTGACAAGTTTCGGTCCACCAGGATGAAAGGGGTTCTTTGGGACAGCATTATCACAGCTGTAATGACCTTTTATGCATGCTATATTCATTTTATTAGGTAGCCTTACAGTAATCTATAATCATAAAATCTCAGGACTCTTCTAATGTCCTCTCTATTAATTGCTACTTGTGACAAAAACAAAATTGCCATGGTCAATAATTTGAATTCCATCAACTTTTAAAAGAAAAACAAAAATGCAAGAAAGTATTGAAAGCACGAAGAGAGACAATTTATTCTAAGAAATATAATTTATCTCATGTAGATGAACCAAAGTGCTGCAAACAGCGACTGGGACTATCATATATTTTGTGCTATGGTCATGCTAATGTGTTTGAGTATCAGCTTGATGGGTGATGTAAACATAGCATCACCCATGAATTCCAGCTGGTGTGAACGTCGCACAGACAACAGGCACTTCACGTAATTAAACAGCCAAGTAGGCAAACCCAGACAAAAGAGCCATAAGTTGTCAACAGTCAGCTTTCAAGGCCATATATCATGGCTGATATATAGCATGCCTGATGCCACTGCCATCAGCAAAAAAAAAAAGAAAAAAATAGGTTGGATTTTTTTTTCTGAAGGTAAAGGGAGAGGGAGAGCGAAGCATTTAAACTTCTCCATCATTGATGATGGTGATAACAAGGGTAGATCATCGATTATGAACTTGGCTGCCTTAATCATAGAATTGTCAGGGTTGGAAGGGACCTTAAAGATCATCTAGTTCCAACCCTCCTGTCATGGGCAGGGACACCTCCCACTACATCAGTTGCTCATAGCCCCAGCCAGCCTGGCCTTGAACACCTCCAGGGATGGGGCTTCCACCACCTCTCTGGGCAACCTGGGCCAGTGTCTCCCCACCCTCATATTAAAGAACTTCTTCCTAATGTCTCATCTGAATCTCCCCACCTCTAGTTTTGACCCATTCCCCCTAGTCCTACCACTACCCGACATCCTAAAAAGTCCCTCCCCAGCTTTCTTGTAGCCCCCTTCAGATCCTGGAAGGCCACAAGAAGGTCCCCTCGGAGCCTTCTCTTCTCCAGGCTGAACAACCCCAACTCTCTCAGTCTGTCTTCCTAGCAGAGGTGCTCCAGCCTCTGATCATCCCCGTGGCCCTTCTGTGGACATGTTCCAGCATGTCCAGATCTTTCTTCCCAGCCTCATATTTATGTTGCACCATGGGATCTCCTCTCAAGAGGCTCATACAATGTGGACTTGAGGGATTTGCATCCACCAGCTATGATGCCAGGGAGCACAGGGTTCCCCAATGCTGAATGACTGTAGTGGTATCACCCACCCTCCTCTCCAAATTTTCATCCATCATGGGAAATAGGATCATACTGGACAATTTTTATTTAGAATCATAGAATGCTTTAGTCTGGAAGGCACCTCTAGAAGTTATCTGGTCCAACCTCCCTACACAAGTAGGGNTATATTTTGTGCTATGGTCATGCTAATGTGTTTGAGTATCAGCTTGATGGGTGATGTAAACATAGCATCACCCATGAATTCCAGCTGGTGTGAACGTCGCACAGACAACAGGCACTTCACGTAATTAAACAGCCAAGTAGGCAAACCCAGACAAAAGAGCCATAAGTTGTCAACAGTCAGCTTTCAAGGCCATATATCATGGCTGATATATAGCATGCCTGATGCCACTGCCATCAGCAAAAAAAAAAAGAAAAAAATAGGTTGGATTTTTTTTTCTGAAGGTAAAGGGAGAGGGAGAGCGAAGCATTTAAACTTCTCCATCATTGATGATGGTGATAACAAGGGTAGATCATCGATTATGAACTTGGCTGCCTTAATCATAGAATTGTCAGGGTTGGAAGGGACCTTAAAGATCATCTAGTTCCAACCCTCCTGTCATGGGCAGGGACACCTCCCACTACATCAGTTGCTCATAGCCCCAGCCAGCCTGGCCTTGAACACCTCCAGGGATGGGGCTTCCACCACCTCTCTGGGCAACCTGGGCCAGTGTCTCACCACCCTCATATTAAAGAACTTCTTCCTAATGTCTCATCTCAATCTCCCCACCTCTAGTTTTGACCCATTCCCCTCAGTCCTACCACTACCCAACAGCCTAAAAAGTCCCTCCCCAGCTCTCTTGTAGCCCCCTTCAGATCCTGGAAGGCCACAAGAAGGTCCCCTCGGAGCCTTCTCTTCTCCAGGCTGAACAACCCCAACTCTCTCAGTCTGTCTTCATAGCAGAGGTGCTCCAGCCTCTGATCATCCCCGTGGCCCTTCTGTGGACATGTTCCAGCATGTCCAGATCTTTCTTCCCAGCCTCATATTTATGTTGCACCATGGGATCTCCTCTCAAGAGGCTCATACAATGTGGACTTGAGGGATTTGCATCCACCAGCTATGATGCCAGGGAGCACAGGGTTCCCCAATGCTGAATGACTGTAGTGGTATCACCCACCCTCCTCTCCAAATTTTCATCCATCATGGGAAATAGGATCATACTGGACAATTTTTATTTAGAATCATAGAATGCTTTAGTCTGGAAGGCACCTCTAGAAGTCATCTGGTCCAACCTCCCTACACAAGTAGGGTCATCTTTACCTAGGGCAGGTAGAGATGAATGAATCCCATTCCCGAGGAAAAGGAAAAACCCCACGGAGTAGCATAAGGGCAGCAGAAACTCCTCGCAGCAGACCCAAGCCCACCCTACAGTAGATGGAGGGGCATAAATAATTGAAGAGAATCATTTTGTAATGCTCTGACCCCTGAGCACTGCACATCAGTCATGTGGAGACCGACTCCCTCCAGCCCAGCCTGCCCAGTCCTCCACTTCATTGTACTCACTGTTAATGACCTTTTATGAGAATTAACTGGTCCTAACGCATCAACCACAGATCTACTGCATTTTTTAAAAGCATCAGCGTAGTCCTACTTGTTTTCCCTCACAGATGAGTTTGGTAAATACTATTATCATGATCTAAGCAGCTGGTTATGGAAATGTCTATTGAGCTGTCAAATAGGGTTTTCTACCCTGTTCATGGAGAGCATCAGAGGGTTGTCAAAAAAA
>VYZX01009056.1:0-27839 GCA_013401335.1 Brachypteracias leptosomus | reverse complement strand
AAAAAAAAAAAAAAGGGGTGGGATTCTGTTAAAATTGTGGAAGGAGACAATTATGGCAAGTCTGTTGGCAGGTCCTGAGCTGAGGAGACTCAAAGGCAGGGGGAAATTTAGATTTGGGGGGTTTTTAGGTTTGGGGGATTTTAGGGGTTTGGCTCCATTGGTTACATGTAAGTGGAGAGGTCATAGAATCATAGAATCATTTAGGTTGGGAAAGACCTCCAGGATCATCAAGTCCAATCGTCATCCCAACATCTCCCTGACTCCTAGATCATGTCTCAAAACACCACATCACTTGGTTTTTTAACCCCTCCAGGGACGGTGACTCCACCACCTCCCTGGGCAGCCTGGTCCAGTCCCTGAACACTCTGTCAGTAAAGAACTTCTTTCTAATGTCCAATCTAAACCTCCCCTGGTGCAACTTGAGGCCGTCACCTCTTCTCCTGTCATTAGTTACTTGGGTCAACCAAGAGATGAATGAATGGTGAGGTGGATGGTTGAGAGGAGGAGTCTCTCAGTCCCTCTTGGACAACCCTTTCTCCAGCAGCAGCATCTAGTATGAGCTGCATGGCAGAAGCATGAAGCAAAAAGATGCTCTCTTTCCCAAAGGGAGAAAATAAAGCCTGAAAAATGAAGCCAAAAGCCTGAAAATAAAACTCCACTCATGGTCCAGCTTAGAAATCCAGATCACTGTAAATAGATGAGACATTCCCAGCATTGGTGTGTTTCTTGCTCATCCCAAAGGCTTTTCCCCTTCAAGATTTATTTACACACAGGAATGTAGGTGACCACGTTAGCAACAGCAACATGGTAGATGTTTCTATTGTGTGCTCCATGCCCAGTCCCTTGGCTCTTTATAAGCATTAGCTAAATAGACATCTCTGCATAATTGGTTTTTGTACCAATTTTTCTGGTAGAGAAGCCAAGATGTTGATGGGTAAGCAATTTATCCAAGATCACATACACATGGGCAGCAGAATCAGAGTTTCTGCTTGCAGTGAGAGGTCTTGCAGGGGGGCTACAAAGGTATCTGAGAAAATGTCACAGTGTTATAACAGGGAAAGGGAAATAAATAGCAAAAAACCCCAGAATTTATGCTTTTTGGAGGGAAATCACGGTTGTGTCATCTGCTAAAACACCTGCCTGTGCTGCTCAGCCTCTCTAAGGGACCCAAGAGGGAGAAAGCCCATGCTGCAGGAGCACCCACCCTTGCAGAGAGGTCTTCTACTGTCAAAATAGAGGGATGCTGAGACACATCCCTGGTAAAAGCTGTGATCTCATGCAGTTGTCCAGGGTAGTTCGACACTGACAGCAGATGGGCAGACAGTGGGAGACAAGTAGGTATATTCACTTCAAAGGTTTACCCTCTGGAGAACTGATTTATGTTATCTACCCCATTTGAGCCAATAACATCTTCATTTTAGAGGACAAAATTCTGATGTAATAAGCAGGCTGCCTTTGTCCTAACTACTAATATTAAGGAAATTAAGGAAATTAAGGAAAACAAGAAGCTGTTGATGTTATTTGCATCTCAGGAATAAGAGGTTTGGGATGGCTTTCAAGTCTGACCCTTTGTGAATCCATCCCTCCTGCAAAAGGACCATGGAAAGAGAATTATCTGGATGTTTCTCCCAAGAGTTGATGTCTCACCAGTCATAGCAGTAACAACTCAGAGAAGGGGTCCTTGAACAGACAATGGCCAAAATGTGGCCACTCATCCTGTGGATCTCAGGGTAGACATCCACTTTGTCAAAGCATCAGGAAAGACCATTACAAGTCAAGGTACATGGGTTCATGGAGAATGCAGAGGAATTGAGACATTTTTGAAGAAAAGATCCTTATTAGATGACTGTTAGGTGTGGTGTTGCTTCTCAACATCAAAACAGTGGTTTTGCTTCCCAACACCCAACCTTACACCTTGGTTCAGCATTCAGGGAGGAGGGTGCAGCTGATGTGGCAGCACAGGCAGGCTGGACACTGAGGAAAAAGGCAGAAAAATAGCAATTACCAACTCTGAGATGTAAGGAAACAAGGGAGAGCTTAACACAGCCTAGGTAAAGGCACTGGAGAATCTCCATCCCAGATATAAAGTGGCAGAAAAGTAAATTAGACCTTTAATTTTACAGTTTTAAAAGTGCTTCAACCTCAGTAGAGTGACAAAACCAGAACGAAATTTGGAGGGAAAAATGGCTGCAGATGTAATGCTGTGATCTTAAATATAACTCAGGTTTTTCCAAAGATAGGCAGTGTCACTCATATTTAGCATATTTCTTTGATAAGAGACCTAACTTTTAGAAAAGGAAACGAAATAGGTGTCACTTATCCTTGCTTCAGAGAGGGATTAGCTGGATTAGTGAAGCTGGAGAAACTGGGGCTTAGAAAGAAAATTGTAAAGTGTTTATCTGTAGGGGAAATAAGAGTCTCTAGTAACAGGAGGAGCTCTGGACAGGGGAGAGTTTGTTAGTGGGGCTCCTCAGAGATGGGTTTTTTTCAGTAGTAATATTTAAAATGTCTGTGAGTGACCTTGGTAGAAAAAGTAGACGTTTTCTAATGATGTTTTCTGATACTGGTTTGGGGGAGAACTGACATGCTGTGCAGGAGGAGCTAGGTGACCTTGAGAACTGATTAAACATTAAAAAAATACAGTTAAAAAAATTCTGGTATCTTTTGGGAATGACTGAGGAGAAAAACTTGAGCGTGTTCATGACTGACACGGTCATGAAAAGTGCAAATGAGATCTATGATGCAAAGAAATTTCCAGTCAATCCGAGGAAGAGTCAGAGTAGGTTAGTCCTGATGTAGGGACCATTGTAATGTCCAGCTTTCATCATAACATCATAGAATTGTCAGGGTTGGAAGGGACCTTAAAGGTCATCTAGTTCCAACCCCCCTGCCATGGGCAGGGACACCTCCCACTACATCAGTTGCTCACAGCCCCATCCAGCCTGGCCTTCAAAATGTCCAGGGATGGGGCTTCCAGCACCTCTCTGGGCAACCTGGGCCGGTGTCTCACCACCCTCATGGGCAAGAACTTCTTCCTAACGTTCTTGTAGCTCCCTTCAGATCCTGGAAGGCCACAAGAAGGGCCCCTGGGAGCCTTCTCTTCTCCAGACTGAACAACCCCAACTCTCTCAACTACCCCAACTGTCTCTCATCTTCCACCCTGGCCAAAGCCAGAATCAAAGCCAGATGCCCAGGTTCTCCTGCTCACAGAAGGGATTTGCTGTGAGCATCACCCTGGAAAAGGAGTGTTCTGAGATAGTCAGTAGGATAGCATCTCTCTTAGGAAGGAACCCAAATCCTAAGTCTCTGATGGGGAAAAGGAACAGCTCCTGTGAATGGGAGGTTTTCATGGTCTTTGGCTTGACAATGAAACACTAAGCAAACAGATCCCATGCACGAATATGTGGGAAACCACTCCAAGTTCCCCTCTCCTGGTTCTTTGTAAGCTCAGAGAACTTTAAATTGCTCGTATTCCAACAAGAACTAACTAATTAAATACATACATACATAAATACCTAATAATTTTTAAAAGATGAGAATATTCCAAACAGAAATGGCTGGTCCATACTCTCTGAATGAGGACTACAAACAACCATAGGATGGGATGTGCTCAGGAACATCACAGAGATGAGGAATGTTTGCAAAACTTTGGTTTTCATCTTGCCTAGACTTCAGATGTGTTGTCATTCGAGGAGAAAATAAATATGGAAGTGGTGAGACCTTGTGTGTTGTTTGGGATTCTTTCTGTTCAAGAAGTTAACCTGGAAGAGTTAAGACCATGCAGGGTCTACCCAAAGGTCAGAGCTCTTAAATCATTCATCTGCCCAGCGTTGATCTGGGAAAGTAAATATACACCAAGAAGACTTATCCCATCCAAATCAAATCAGCACAATTTTTTTTTCTCATTTTCTTGAATTTCACACTAAGGCCAACATTGGTGTGCAGTCCAGATCAAGACTGGAGCGAGTAGGAAGCAACAGGCAAATTCTTGATGGCTGGAGATCTTTCAAGAGCTTTTTATTTGCTTGAAGCAAAGCAACACACACCATATTTTTCCTTTCTTTGTCTTTTTTTTAATGCAGTAAAAGTGTCCCCTTTTGGGGCATGGGATAAAGCAAAACATTTTCGATGCACTGAACTTAAATGACAAAGAGGAGAAAGTTTTCCCTAGTTCTGGGTATGTTTCATATGAAATGCTGCATAACTAATCACAATTTATCATCATCTTCATATATTCTTATATAAGTAACACAAATCACCACAGTCAATTAATCAATCTGTAATTAGGAACTGACACGAACATTTACTACCATCAGGCATAATTTATATGATTACAGATGATTAAATAAAATGTAATTGAGTGAACAGGCAATTTGTTAAGCACATGTAAATTCAGCCATACCACCCCAGGCTGTGATCTTGTCAGATCTCAATAGCTAAACAGGGTCAGGATGGGTCAGTGTTTTGATGAGAAACCCCAAGGGAGAAACCCAGGTGCTGCAGGAAGGGGTGATGGTTAATAGGTACCATTCTCCTTGCTGAGATCACGTTGGAAGCGTCGTCTCTCTAACGTGTTAGTGGAGAGATGGACATAAGCTATTAAAAGTGCTGCCTGAGCAGTTCTTGAGAGAGGTGGGGATTTGTCTCCTGGACTTGGGTTAATTTAATTTCAAGTAGAGCACACATCTGGCCAGTCACCGGGAGGAGACAGTAAACCATGACACCCCGACTCTTGCTGCTCTTCAGCAGAGCCAGAAGACGTGTCACTCAGGTGATTTAGTCTGCCTAACTCAGATGCCTCCATCTTCATTATTTAGAGAAGGGGGAGTCCTCTTAAAATAAGCACATAAATTCCTCTTCTGCCTAGCAGAGAGGGGCAGGTGCTCTTGAAAGCCACCCAAGGCAGAAAACGTCTGCCTACCTCAAGTGCTCAATCTCCAGCAGAGACATCTCTGTCCCTCCATTGACTCCACTGAAGCTGGTCACATACATCAGGACAACTGCTTCGTTGAAACACAAGCATAAATTGGATGCTGGTCCCAGATGTTTCTGCAGACCTTTGAGGTAGAACAAAGACCACAAGCCAGCCAAGGGCTGCCAGGCCCAGGAATAAAGAAATGAGAGTTTGTTCTTAGTGCTCCATCCAAAACCAGCTGACATCAGTCGACTGTCCCATGGGAACTGCTAAAAGCAACACTGGGAAAGTGCTTTTCTTTATTCTTTTGTATTTTTTATAGCATCAGGACCAAATCCAACTAAGTGAATGATTTCTTGAAAAGTTAAGCATGTTTCCAAATTGGTTTTGGTCACACAGCCAGAGAAATGTAAGAGGTTTTCTTTAATTATTGCACAAAAAATAAACTTGAATTATTAGGATCAATTCCATTTCCGTAGTCTTAAACAAGAATATTTTTGCCTCCTCTGTTTTTAGTTTCTGCGTGGCTCATGCCAAGACATCTCATTTAAAATAATTAAAACCATTTGTTTTAATACAGTGCTGCAGTCTCTGCAGTGCTTTTGCCTGTTTATTTTTTGGTATGTTTTCCTCAAGCCCAGTGTCACTCCTTAGTGGGAACTGAAGCAGACATCTGACGGATCAGAGGTATGGATGAAATCACTCGTGGAAGGCAAGCAGACAGGCCAACTGGAGATAAAACAAAATGATCTTTGATTATTAAGTGGATGCTTATGTAGATGGATAACCAGATGCGTTTGACAGGGGATGTGAAAAGCATGGGGAGGTTCCTCAGGATTAGGGCAGAAAGTAACACAAGCTTTCTTCTCCGAAACAATTAGTGAAATCACTTTCTGGACGTTAAGAGCCTTGCACACGCAATATTAGACATTGGGCCAGCACGACCAATTTGGGTCAGTATGATGTTTAAACTCTTAAGTGGTACCACTAATCTCCATTAATCTCACTTCAAAGATGAGGCGTAATGCTCAGTACAGGAGGCTAAGAGTTGCTAATGCATGTTCCTCAGCTGGAGCACTAATACATGACTCTTGCAGAAAGAACGGGATCTTCCAATCTTGGATACGAGCATAGAAAATAAACTTCTATTTAGGGATCTCTCCAGAACTGCTCTATCATTTGGATTCCTTCCATCCAGTCATGCCCTTCAGCACTCTGGGTGTAAGGATGGCCACCCACTGTCCTCCTATTTGGGGGTTTTTTTGTTCACCCCCCCCCCCCAAAATAATTATTTAGAATTGTTTCATCCTACATGATAAACTGCTGATCTCATTTAATGAAGAGTTGGGACAGCAAGCCATGGATTTACCCCTTAGCACACGGGTTGAAGAAAACAAGGTTGGTCAACCAAGATTTTATCTCAGCCTCTTGATTATCAGTCAGGAACAAGCACAGAAGCCAATGAAATGTTGCTGGTCTAAAGCACCTGAGAAGAAAGGTCTATTCAAAAGGGTTTGTTACGATAGGACAAGAAGTAATGGTTTTAAGCTAGGAAAGGAGAGATTCAGACTGGATATTAGAAAAATGTTCTTTAATATGAGTGTGGTTGATCACTGGAATGGGCTGCCCAGAGAGGTGGTGGAGGCTCCATCCCTGGAGACATTCAAGGTCAGGCTTGATGGGGCTCTGAGCAACCTGACCTAGGTAGAGATGTCCCTGCTTGTACAGGGAGGTTGGATGGGATGACCTCTAGAGGTCCCTTCCAGCATGAATCATTCTATGATTCTATGATTCTATGAAAATCTTTTTGCAGTGATATCATGCTAGAAAACCAACTTTTAAAATTCTCCTCTTTTTGTTGTTCCAATGCAAGTGGTGTCATGATGGATCTCAGAAGGGAGTGTAAGGAGTCACCACTCTGGCTGAGTAAGATTGTTCCACGTGCTCCTGATGTACCTATGAAAATATTTTTCTTTACATTCTTGGGAGGAAAACATCATTTTGGATAAAAATATCAAAATTTCACCTTCCTTTAATTCCACAGGTTTTTGAAACAGGTTCAGTTCTCCTTGCATTTTTCCAATATTTGTGACTGAAATATTTCCCAAAGCAACTCATTGAAATGCATCAAAACTGGGGAGTAAGAGATATTACAATAAAAATTGTAATACCTTTTTCAATTAATGTTGATTAAAAAATAATAGTTACACTTGGCTTACAGAACAGAAGCAACAACGTTTTCAACCTCAGACTTTCTGAATAATTTTGAGCAGCTTTACTTGAATATATGCCTCAGAGAAAAGGTCCTGTCTAATTTTGTTGCTGAACCAAAAACCTTATTCTGTAAATGTTATGAGGTCTTTTCAAGAAAGGTGTAATCACCTAAGTGCTGAGCTGTAAAACTCAAGTGAAAGCTCAATGGTACTTAATCTGTGCCTTGCTCAGGCAGAGCTGCCTAGGAGTCTAGAATAACATTGAAAAAAACATCTAACTTCTGTTCTGATGGGAAAAAATACCCTGATTTCAACAGAGGAGCAGAGAGGGAAGCTTTAACTGGAGTATTCTCCTCAGGTTGTGTGTCAGGTATAACCACAAGCATGAGCTCCTAGTCTGAGCCTGACCATGGCTTTCTTCATATCATTGACAGCTTTGCCTTTTCTTTTCTTCTAGGTGGTGGTTCCTGTCCTCCTGCCTATTGTGCTTCTCATCTGAACATCATCAGACTGTTAGGATTTCATTAAATTGCTGGAATTTTCACTTGTCCCCAAGGTGTCCACCACAGGAGGTGCTCACAGTGAAAAAGTTCCTAGAACCCATGAATAAACAATTTTGTTATTCTCTATCTCCTCAATCTCCATTAGCTCTGCTGGGAGCCAGGACTCCAGTGCAGATACCTTTGTGCTTCCAGCATCAAGAGCAAGACATCTCTACATCTATGTGCATCATCTAAATGCTGTGTGTAGGCAACGAAGATACAAGGACAACAAAGCTGGTGAAGGGTCTAGAGCACAAGTCTGGTGAGGAGAACCTGAGGGACCTGGGGGTGTTGAGTCTGGAGAGATGGAGGCTCAGGGGAGACCTTCTTGCTCTCCACAAATCTCTAAAAGGAGGTTGGAACCTGGTGGGGTCGGGCTTTTCTCCCAAGGAACAAGAGACACAACAAGAGGAAACAGCCTCAAGTTGCACCAGGGGAGGTTTAGGTTGGATATGAGAAGAAATGTCTTCCTGGCAAGAATCGTGAAGGGCTGTTCTAGGCTGGGCAGGGCAGTGGTGGAGTCCCCATCCCTGGAGGGGTTTCCAAGGTGTGGAGATGTGGTGCTGAGGGCCGTGGGTTAGTGGTGGACTTGGCCATTATGTTAATGGTTAGCCTTGATGATCTTAAAGATCTTTTCCAACCTAAACGATTCTATGTTTCTAAGTCCCTCAACCACAGCTCACATTATCTGCCTTGGCTACATCACTCCAAAAATGTTCCTTAACACAGATGTAGCCCAGACTCCTTGGACTTAATTCAGCTGTCTACAAGACATGTGTGGTGCTAGTTAGACAACCCAGGATGAGAAAAACATCTCTATGGGGTTGACAGTCTGACACAGGTCAACAGGGTAGTTGACAGCCCAAGGAGAACATCTTGAAGGGGTCCAAATGTCATAGCCCCTTGTTGAAAGCAGCTATCTAAATTTTAGGTGGCACCATTACAAGGGTCCTGTCATTAAATTAGTGACAAAACCTCCACTGGCTTCAGCCCAGCCAGGACTTCACACCTTAACTAGTTCCTATTGATTATGAAGAGAAAGTGAACACAAGCAAGATCACATGAAGAGTTTCTCCCACACCTTCTCCAGGGAATTTTGCTTTCCCCTCACACTTCCTATTGGGAACCTTGGTTTTTATTTCATCTGCTTTTGTGGAAGACAAAGTTGACCTCCCCAGCTGAGGGCAGGCTGCCTGGGTTTGATGTATGCTGTTAAATCTCTCTCAAAGCATTAAAAAAAGATGCTGGCTGAAGTTCTACATGGAGTTTAACATGGTGGCATCATAGACTCTTAGCTGGTGCATTTAGGCGTCTGGGTGGGGAAACATATGAAAAATGCATGAGAGGTTTGAGTAAGAAAAGCCATTCACTGGTGTTTCATATTCATTATTCTGTTGGGGTTTTTTTTCAATGAAATTATCCTAAGGAATTTCTTCTTCTTTTTTTTTTTTTTTGGAGCTGAAGAGAAAGCACGTGCTCAGTAAGTGAGTTCAGCCACAGATTTCAGGGTCCTTAAGCACTCATTGACACAAGAGGCAACGACAGCTCTGCAGGAACCTTTATGGGTCTCTCAGGGTTGTTGGTTTTTTAAGGCTGGGTATTATGGATTTCCACAACAGGTGTTAACAGCTCAAGGCATCTTAATGCCTGTTGGATTAAATAATGCACATTTTTAAAATTGCATGAAGTCTCTCCCACTGGGTAAACGCTATCCTTTCCTCCATCACTTTTTAAATGAAAATAAAGCATGGATCACAAAAATTGCCAAAGAAATGGCTGAAAACCACCCCTAAAGCAACACAGAAGCTGGGCTTGAATTCTGTGTTTGGCTCACTCCTCCTTCACCCAAATCCTGAGGCTCCTGGGATGGGTCAGAGCAGAGAGTGAATGGGTGTCACCACATGTAGGGCCAGGAGAGGTCAAGAGGGGTTATGGAGAATGGATCACTGTCACAAAAGCACTGGTTTAAATAGTTAAATATGTTTTCCATGCTCTTGCACCAATTCAGCCAGCTGAAAGTCAGAGCCAGAGCTTTGCCAGAAAGAAAACATGAGTGAATTAATCCATCATTAGGAGTGGGGAGAAAGTGGCATCTCTTGGAGGGTCCATCCAGCCCCAATGACATGGTGCATCCCACCTGGGCATGGCTGTCTTGGGTTGATCTCCCTGGGGCTCTGGACCCCCTACTCAGGCAGAGGTGTCCACCCATGTGTGGTCAGTCAGACCCAGGACCATGTGGCCAGTGCAGAAGGTAGGGATCAGGCCATGCATGGCCAAGAGAAGACCCCATCCCTGAACCTCCTCTCCTGTGAGCTAACACTCTCCTTGGACACCCTTTTTGGGGAGTTCTTCTGCAAAGAGCAGGGCATGCTTTGTTAAAAGTTTGGCTGTCATTCAGGCACTAATCATGGGTCTAAAAACGTTTATTAATGCCCTGTTGATGGCCAACAGTGAGGCACTGCTGCCCCCCCCCTTTCGTGATATGCAAACAGTGGTGATTAAGCACCAGATTAAACATCTTCATGAATATTTAAAAGGCTGTTTTTGAAAGTTTCCTGTCCTTTTACACTAATAGCCCCATTAAAACCTGTTTACAAGCCAGTCATGAGAGTAACTGTGTGCACTTAAAACACGAGAGAGTTCCCCTAGAGAAGTGCTTTAACCACGTGAGAATGGCAGCTGATCAATAGGGATCTTAAAGTAAGACTGTCTGCCTAAGCCCAATGGAAACAACCCTCACAATATAGATATAAAGAGCTGGCAAGAGCCCAACTGGTTAATTAGGGAGGCAAAACGGTAATAACAACAATAATAATATTTGCTTGAAGGTCCAGCTGTCCTGGTCCTGGGTGTCTGGCTGCCACAGGACTTCTCAGAAGCTGCCTGGAAGATGTTAAGAGCAGCCAGGAAAAGGGCAGGGAAAGTTTTAAATAAACTTAACAGCTTGGTGTTTCCTGGATCTTCTTATCTTTTACGCATCAGCCCCTAATTACACGCAGCCAGAGCCTGTGATGGGGATGTAGGTAGCATAAAATAGCTATTAATAATTCATACAATCTGCATGTTATGTTGGAGTATGGTAGAATAAACAAGTCTTACATATAGAGGGTAGTATATAGATATATATACATATATCCATAATAGAAGAGGTGACCATATTCAATTAGTGCTGTAAACCCAACATCTAAACCTATGGTGCTGAACCTTCTTCCATGGACATGATTCTTGGCCCACCCTCCATCACTCACCACACGCTGTATCACAGTCACTTCAGTGCCTTGTTTTGAGCTAAGGGGCCATGAAGCAGAAGGTGCTTGAGTTCATCATGGGAGGTAGGTGCTTAAATATCATGGAAAACTTGGACCTTCGTGTCTGTTCTGGTGCTACCGAGAGCACTGGAAAGAAATCTATTGACATCAGTGGGTTTTGGATTAGGCTCCTGCTGTGTTATTAAGTGAATTATTAATTATTAATAATAACATAACAGAAATCACATGTTGCCTTATTCAACCATTCAATTTTGCCTTTATGTGGGGGTTTTCGAAAATACAGTCGCCGAGTTTAAATACAAGTGTGGATTGATTGTTCAGCCTCCTTACTTATTGCCAAGGAGAGAGTATGCTTACATATGGGTGTCCAGTTTTAAATGAATATTGATTGACTGAAATTCATGCCGTCTGCTTCAGTTTAACTGTTTGGCAAAACTAGAGATGTCAATAAAACTGGATTGAATTTTGAACGGTATTAAAACTTTCTGGAGCCAAGGTAATCACGATGGAAAAAAGTAATAAACGGCTGGAGACCTTACAAGCATGGGGCTTTTCCTACTGCTGTGAAGCCCTCTGGGGTTAGGGGTGTTTAGACCTGTTGTTAAAAGACCAGCAGAGCTGCTAATGGTCTTTCTTGGCTGCAGCAAATACAAATAGGCAAAGTAGATGCTCTAACCCACACCTTCCTAAAACTTCGATGAAGGAACACATTTATAAAGTTTCTTCAGATAATGAGGTTTGGGAAAGTGCCACCCAGGAGATCTTCTCTGTTCTTATCACCTTGGACCACTGTCCTGGCTCCTTGAAGGTGACACGTATCTGCCTTATCTAATGGAGATCTTAGGAAGAGCAAAGAGGGTCTCATCATGTAGTATTTTGGGTTTAATTCCTGGGACAGGAATCCATGGGGTAAGAGCACTGTGTGTTGTCCAGCCATCTGCATCCTCACCGCATCCCAGTGCCCCAGCAACTTTTATTGTGCTTTTCTGCTTATTTGTGGTCACTATTATTTATTTACTCACTTGTTAGTGCCCTTAGTGTGACTGAAATGCACTGGAATTTTGGGGACTGGTGCCCCCAAATTGTTGTCCTATTTCTAGATGGTTCCCTTGGGGATTTGTCCTATAGATTAATCCATATCCCCCAAAATTTAGCCATGTGATGGTCAGGCTGCCTAATCCAGCAGCTATCAAGACACCAGAGATGTCTCCTCCTGCCCTACAGGACAGCAGTTGGATTTGCTCTGTGAAGAACCCAGGAAATTAATATAAAGAGAAATCATAGAATGCATTTGGTTGGAAGGGATCTCCAAAGGTCATCTCATCCAACCCTCCTATAATAAGCAGGGACGTGTCTAACTAGGTCAGGTTGCTCAGAGCCCCATCAAGCCCGACCTTGAATGTCTCCAGGGATGGGGCCTCCACCACCTCTCTGGGCAACCTGTTCCAGTGATCCACCACCCTCATATTAAAGAACTTTTTTCTAATGTCTAACCTAAATCTACCCTTTTCTAGCTTAAAACCATTACCCCTCATCCTATCACTACAAACCCTTGTGAACAGACCTTCTCCTGCCTTATTATAGGCCCCTTTCAGGTACTGGAAGGTCACTATAAGGTCCCCCTGGAGACTTCTCCAGACTGAACAACCCCAACTCTCTCAGCCTGACAAATCCACTTGTGTTGCTTACACAAGACCATGTGTAACAGCAGGTAGCTAAGCAAGGAGTTGATTGAGTGCCTTGTAGATTTGATGTGTAGCCCAACCCTGGCCAAGGACTTCAACCATCCATCCCAGTTTGGGGCTGGAACTGTGAAAAGAGACAACTCCACAACAACCCAGCAAGGCCAGGCTCAAAGGATGGGTCCCTGCTGTACAAACAGCAGCAGGACTGCAGACGACCTGAAGGCATCTCTTCAAAAACCCCTCTCACATCTTCTCTGTGGTGACATTTTCCCCAGGAACTGGACTGTGACTTGATAAAACCCCACCAGGAAAGCCAGTCCATAACATCTTCCTGCTTCTACAGCTGCAGAGCTGTCAAAACTAGTGTCTGTGTTTATTAGCTACCAATTAATTAACAATCATGAGTGAAAGCAGATGGGAAACGCTTTAATTTCTGGTCCAAGCTAATCTGCAATGGTACTCCTTCGAAATTAGTTATGTGCTTGCTTGATTTCTAAACATCATCTCACCAACGTGTGTCATCATTGCTGGGAAATAAAAGCCCTTATTTAAGATACCTAATATAGGAACTTACTTGCTCACAAGCATAAGTTAGGGACAAATCCTTGTGATCTTGTTTTTTCTGATGCCAAAAGCTGCTGAAGATATTTTTAAGCCCCTTCTCTGCATTTCTCTGTTGTGGTGAGGAACACTCATCTTGTGGAGGTAGAAAATTTTGTTCACCCTGGAGTATTTCACTATTTGAGGTTGGAAAGTGATCCTGCAGACAGATGCACTATCACAGATATGGACTTGATGATCCTAGAGGTGGATTTGATAATGCTAGAGGTGGACTCAATGATCTTAGAGGTCCTTTTCCAACCACAATGATTCTATAAAAGGAGGCTAAACCATGGTGGAGGAGCTGGAATAGGAGACAGAGGGTGAGGAAAGGGAAGATGGGAATTAAACTCTTTCTGCCACTGGTGAAAACTCACTACCCCTTGAAATTGCTATTACACCACTGACATCCTGGGCTCTGGAAATACCTTCAATCATAATTATTGGGATGGCAGCAGCAAAAGAAGCAGCAAGGTAGCAGTAGAAGTGATCAGGTGAGTTGATGGCAAGGCAGAAGTCATCAGCTTGCTTAGGTGAGCAATTCTAACCCATGGTGGGAGCATCAGGCAGGAGAAAGAGCTGTGGGGCTTCTCAAGCCTTGGACCTGGAGGCACAGAGGCTGTTTCAGAATCATAGAATTGATTAGGTTGGAAAAGATCATTGAGTCCAACCATTAAACCAAGCATGGCCAGGCATGGGAATATCACTACTTTAAAGAAATCATCATTCATATGAATTCAGTAGTTCCAAGTGCTTTGAGAGAACCATTTTTTGTGATATTGAATGGAAATCAGTGGCTGGATGAGGTAAATGATCTCTGTGTGTCATCCAAAAGCCAGGGCAGATGTGTGCTTGGGTTATGGTTAATAATGTGGTATTAAAAATATATATATCAAATTATTCCATATAAAACTAAAATACATTTCATCATTGACAGGGTATTCCTGAACTGCCTGAAGTGTAGACTAGCATGACACAATGTTCTTCTTTTTTAACCAAAAATTCAAGATGAATTGGGTAAATTTTATAACTGTGCCATAAAATAGGTGTGTAGGTGCCATAAAATATGCTGCTGCCTGCTTTGAAAACCTCCTGTGTCCATTACAAAGATTGATTCCAGTGTGTAGATGCTAAGTGCCTAAATGTGACAAACAAATTGGTAGGAACGTTTTCCTTTAAATGCTTCCAAATTTATGAAAGGAGGAGATCAGAAGGTGGATGGATCTTATGGCCACAACCCTGAAATCGGATTGTTCCAAGAGGTAAGTGCATAGGATCCACCCCCTTGGTGAACAGGGGCTGGAAATTGTTATTATTGACTTGCTTTCAGGGTCATGGGGGCTTTTGGCTCGGGTTTTGACTAATAAGTAGATGGTATAAGAAATAATCTGTGCTCAACACACTATAGGTGTGTATGTAACCGGGAATCAAAGAATGGTTTGGGTTGGAAGAGACCTTAAAGATCATCTAGTTCCAACCCCTTGCCATGGGCAGGGACACCTCCCACTAGACCAGGTTTCTCCAAACCCCATCCAACCTGGCCTTCAACACCTCCAGGGATGGAGCATCCACAGCTTCCCTGGGCAACCTCTTCCAGTGTCTCACCACTCTCAGAGTGAAGAATTTTTTCCTAATATCTAACCTAAGTCCACCCTCTTACAGTATAAAACTGGTGCCCCTTGTCCTACCAGTACACTCCCTGATGAAGAGTCTCTCCCCATCTTTCCTCTATCACACTATTGGATATTGACGGAGTGGACATCTGAAACGAGGTGAGGGGTCCCACACTGTGTCTGGGACACTGCAAAGCCAGTTCAGCAAACATCCTTGCTTTGTGACCCAGAAACTGTGGGTTTGCCTGTTGGAGACATGTAGCCTCCAAACCACCCTGGTTCCTATTACTGAACAGCCCTTTATATGGAGTACGGTGATAATCTCTCCACTGAAGAGGATGGATGGATGGATGGATGGATGGATGGATGGATGGACGGACGGACGGACGGACGGACAGACACATGGAATAAGTGACATCCACTGGGTTTCAACCTTCTGTCTTTAATGTAGATCTGCTCACTATATTTTTTAACCAATGTGTAATATTCCCCAGAATTACTTTTAGAAATAAAAAGTCCTGTTCATTTCACTGTGTTGGGCCAAGCTCTGTATCAAACCAGTAGCTCCTGTAGGTCACTAAGACCACGGCACCACAAGATCCAGTCCAAAGCTGCCCAAGCAAATAATTAGCACCTTTTTCACAGCATCTTCACAGCACATGAAATTAAAATTTGATGACAAGGAGGAAAGTGGGCAGTGGTCCACTGTCCCAGTGAGTCTGGAAATGCCTGAATCAAGCCGTGGAGGTACAATATAATTTCTAAGTTCTTGTGAATCTTTCATTTCATGTAGCTTTTCAATGATGCTTTTAGCAGTGATGTTTCTTTTTTATTTTCGACTGCACTATGAAGAAGTGAGAGCAGAAGAAAAGATATGAGAGAGTTTTTAACTGAAGTATATTTTATAAAATCTCTCTGAGATGCTGGTAGACGGATGATGCTCCCCAAGTACATTCACACACACACACCCCCTTTCCAGGTGCATAAACTGAGGCTTGAAGAAGAGGTGGTATTTTTCCAACCCAACTGAGAAATTCCAATCCAAAGCAGATTGATTTTCAGAAATGACCAGTATGGGCAGATGGGCAGCAAACCAGATTACCCACAGGGCACTCTTATTTGAGAGCTTATTTTTGAAATGTTGGTCTATAAATGGCTCTCTGCAAGGTTACACAGTAATTCATTGAACTAAAGAGTAGAATTCCAAGTTTCTGTGTGTCCTCTGGCATGATCACACCGGTATACCATACCTCACAAATAAAGTTATTTAAGGAGTTATTTCAGTGATTCTGTTGTTTCAGACCAAACCAGAGAACTCCAGGCTTGGAAAACCAGCAGATGCCTTCATCATAACTTGATCTGGTGGCCAAAAGTGTTTCATGGAATCATAGAATTGTTTTGGTTGGAAAAGACCTTTAAGATCATTGAGTCTAACCATTAACCCAGCTCTACCAGAGCACCACTAACCCACGTCCCTCAGCACCACATCTCCACACCTTGGAAACCCCTCCAGGGATGGGGACTCCACCACTGCCCTGGGCAGCCTGGTCCCCTTTGCTTGTCCCATTGGTTCCTGGCATGACACTCTGGGACTTTCAGCACAGACACGTGGTGGACCAGACTGGTCTGGCCTATGGAATCTGACCTCAAAAGGATCAAAAGCCACTCACGATATTGGTTTAGAATAGTAATGTAGGGATCTTTAACCTGGTAGCTCTACAGCCACTGATTTCAGAAGGAAAATAATTCCCTTAACGTTTAAAATAGCTGTTTAAAAAAAGCAGGTGCCTGGTGTAGTTACCTTACATGCTGAAATAGCAATTGAACTGCTTGAAATGGCTTTTTAGGAGAGAATCAAAACCCTCCTGTGCCTGCTCCAATCCCTCTCCTAAACTCACCAGGTACCAGGACCAATATCATAATAACATTGCAACAACGCTTGAAAATCACACCTATAACCTTTACAAAATTAGTGAGACTTCCTCAGCCAGAAGAAGGGGCTTTTCTCACTGAAAGAACAGCCTTGCCTTTGAAATCTGTCCTAGTTTGCCAGGCCCTGAGTGACTGTGGATTTTGGATTTGCCATCCTACTTCAGCCATGAAGGTGCCTCCCAGTCGACTGATCCCACTTTTTCTTCAGCTCCCAGTTTCACTTTAACTTCAATGGGAGTCTCAGGTGCTCAGAGGGGAGCCTTTAATGGAATAAATAAATAGAGCAAAGACATATAGAGCATACATCCATAGTGAGCACATCTGTGAGTCTGCGTAGACACGTACATGCATTTATACCCACAGAGGTACAGGGTGAGGGGAGGCAGTAAAGCATTAACAAGACAAATTTTTAATTTTCCTTCGTGAAGCTGAGCACAATGTACATATCCTTTATTTCTGCATCGTTTCTGTGCCGTGGTCAAAGAGTATTAGAGGATACGTTTCTGTTCTAAATTACATCTGGGTAAATCCGGAGGAATTCCCCTGAGCCACGTTTACCTCTAAGATTTTGCCTACGTGGGGGACACTCAGGAAAATAACCCAAATTAGCTGAAGGTGAGAATTTAAAAGTGGATTAATTAAACTGCGTGAAACCCCTGTGAAGGTTGTTCTTATTCAGAATTCAGGTGGTCTTCATTCAATTTAATTTAATTCACTTTGGAAATTAATTCAGATTAATTGTCCTAACAGTTTTTATGTACCTATTCTAGATTAACACTGGGGTAATAAAATGAATTGTAGCCCACTGGCTTCAAGATGATTTTTAGATTTATACCAGGAGGCTCTGGAGAGAGATTGTCCCCTGCGTGTCCAGAAGCCAGTGCTTTGCTAGTCAAGACAAAGGAATGGGGGATGCTTCTGGAAATAGATAGGCAATATTCTTTTAGCTTTCTGGGCAATTTGTTTAAAGATCTGGTAATAAAAAGGAGGTGACAATGACAACACAGCAACAAGTTGAATACCACTGCTTTTGAACCCACAGACTTGCCTTCCCACAGGGCCTGATCCTGCATTTAAAATATTCTTTTTTTGAGGGGGGGAAAAAAAAATCCTTTGCCATCAAGAGGAGCAATATCCAAATCTCCTAATTCCAGACAATCCGATTCTGCAAGCCTGGAGCCAAATGAAAATCAAGACTACAGAAGAGAGGGCCTGATAGTTGAAAAAAGAAAAACTGCTTTAAAGAGATAACTGCTCAACACCTACTCCCCAAAGAAGGAGACTCTTATTAAGGGTTTCTTCTTGAGATGTCTGCCTAAAGGCTTCTTCTGAGGGGATTTAGTCGTTTATAACCCAGATCGGGAGTTTGAAGCCTTCTTTTTACTGCATGGTAGCTGGAAGGTCCTGTCCCTGCCTCTTCCAGGGAGCTGGAGCTAAGCCTGGGGAAGGGGGGACAACAGCGGTGGCATTTGCTCCCCCGCAGCCCTGCCAGGCTGGGGATACTGCAAGGAGCCCAGCCAAACAGAGGGGCAAAAAAATATTAAGGCTTCTGAATCTGTCTGGGATCAGCCAAACGCTGCTCTGGTCAAAAAAAAAAAAAAAAAAAAAAAAAAAAAAGAGGGAGAAAGGAAAAAAAAAAAAAAAAAAAAAAAAGAGAGAGAAAGGAAAAAAAATATCAAACTTATTTTTTAAAGGCTTTTGACAGTTTTGTGTGTCTTTCTTTGAAGTACTAGTGAAGGAGGATTGGACTGAACCGGCTCCTGTCTGCTAAATCTTTTCAAATATTCAGATTTTCAATGTCGAATACAGCTTTAAAAAAGAAAGAAAATAAATTTTCAATCGGTCTGGAAAGAGAAATGCAACCTTCAGCGTGTTAGAGCTGTGATAAAACGGTAACTTCGCTCATAATGTAAATAATGAAAAAGTGGCAAAGCTGGGATCTGGGGAAGGGGTAGGTATCCAGCCCGAACCCCCTCAAAGCCGTCCCCCAGGCACTGAAATTTAGATTAAAAACTCTTTAATCCTTGACAGGGCGGTTGCTGCAGGGGGAAACCTTCAATCCCTGCTCCGCCACTGTCACCCCGGGGCTCGGGGACAGGTCGGCGGCCACCCCGACTGGTCGCCGCTCCTCGGGAGCTCAAATACGTAGCGAAGAGAAATTCGGGGTCCTTCCAAACCGTTTTCCTGCCGTGACCCCCGCAGCATCATCCCAATGGCCGCGCAAAGGCGCGGAGAGACGCGCACGATGCCGCGGAGCTGGGCGAGACTCGGCTCGGCACCGACAGCTTTGCTAAGGGTGTTTTCTTGGGGGGATACCCCCCCCNCCCCCCCCCCCCCCCCCCAAATCCCGGCATATCGCATCGCTCCGGACCCCAGGCACCCCTCCAGCTCCGCGGGGCAGGATCTGGCCCTGCAGACCCCTGGTTTTATGCATCAAGCCAAATTTGCTGCTCGGGCAAATTTGACCTGTTTCTTGGCCCAGATACGTTTTAAACGCTTTCACCGGTAATTTTTTTTAAATTTTATTTTATATTTTTTTTAATAGACGGGGTGCGGGGGCTGCGCTATCCCTGGAGCATCCCTCCCTCTGCCCGTAAATTTGTCCGTCTTCTCCCTAAAGGAGAGGGTCGGGGGGTCCCGGACACCCCCAGGATTCCTCCTTCTCATCCCAGCTCCTTTGAATCCCCTTCTCCGGGGGGGTCAGGGAGGGAGGTGGGTCCCACAGCATCCAAGACAACAGGTAACTCCTATCTGGGGACCAGAACCCCCTTTGCGAGGAGGGGGGCACTCTCCCGTCCCCCAATACCTTGGGGTATGAGCGCAGCGTAACTGCACAGGCTACGATGCTCCTCTCCTTGCAGCCAGCTAAAGGCTGTTCTCTTAATGAATTACTAATGAGTTAAAATTGGACAGCCGGCTTAATTAAAGCGTAGAGGCAATGTGTTTACCACATTGTAATTGAACTCATTAGGGCTCCGGCTTTGTGTTTTTAAGCAGCCGCCTTGTTCCACACGTCGAGTGATCCGCGGGAACCGCTTTTCTGGGGACGGGGGGCTCTGCGGGAGCGGGGGGGGCTTTGGGGACGGTGGCTGTGTCCCCTATCCCCTCCTCTCCCTCAGGACTGGTTGTGGGGGGATCCCTCCTGTTGTCCCGCAAAGTGCTCACGGTTGAGGGGTGCTCGCTTGTATCCCTTTTTGCGGGAAAAGCAAAATTTGAGGGGGAGGAGAGGGGAAATCTGTGGTGGGGGGAGTGCGGGGAAGCAGAGCCCGCCCCTGCAACAGGGTCCCTCTTGTCCCCCTCCAACCGTGGGGGGGTCTTAGGGTGGGGGGTACCCCCCCCTCTTCCATCCTCCGCAGCCGTCGGGGCGGACCTGCCCCGGGGTATCGACAGGGCGGGGGCGGCCGCGGTTCCCCCCACCCCCGGAGAGGGGAGGGGGCCGGGGAAAGGGGCGGCTTCCCCGCACCGCTTGCAGGGCGCTGCCTGGCTGCTAGAAGGCGTCCGAGACGCGACCCACCCGCGGCACAGCCACCGCGGCAGAAGCGGGAGCCAAACTTACGCGCAGCGGAGCGACGGCGGAGAGCGGCCCGGAGCCGGCTGCCTCCCATCCCCGCCGCCCCGGGGGGGTCCCATGGAGCTCTGGCGGACAGGTAAGCCGTGGGGCTGGGGGTAAAAGTGGGAGAGGGATGAAAGGGGAACCTTCTGATTTGGATGTATTCCTCCCCTCTCTGAGTAAAGAGCGATGTCGTTTGCTGTCGCGATAGGTCGCAGGGTCGCCTCGGGGCGGGGGGCGGGAGGAAGGCGGCTGCTCGGCATCGGGTCGGGTCTGGCTGGGGGAGCCCAGGTGGGTGCGAGGAGTCCCCCGCAAGTTTAGGGTGCAGCGGAGGGAAAGGGCGATGGTTTGGGGCTGCGCGTCTTCTCGTTCCCGTTTCTCTCATAGATGTATACGTTTATCTTCTTTTTAATTTTCCTTCGAAATCATGAACTTTGGGCCGGATTTGGAGACCGGACGGGAGGAGCAGGGCTGGCTGGTCCCTAAGACCAAAGCAGGAACCTTCCGAGCCCCCCGGGGAGGTGGGGATGGGGGCGCGGAGCTCTCCGCTCAGCACCGTATCCGCGTCCTGCCGGGAAGGATGGGGACAGAGAGCGGGGCAGCGCTGTCTCCCTCCTCTCCCGCCCGGAGCGACCCTCCTCTCCCGGGAAGAGGTTGATTTGGGGGGAGAAGTGGGATGAGAGGCGACCACCATCCTGGTGAGAGGCGTCTCTTCTGCTTTGTCAGTGGCTCCGAGGTTTAAAAGCCGGAGGAACAGATAGATTTCTTTTTAAAATATTATTTTAATTTTTTTTTACTGGCTTCACTCGCACGGCTCCGGGGGTCTGAGGGCTGGAAACGAAGCGGGAAGCCCTCGGGAAAACCCTTTTTCCCCCAAGCCCTTCCTCGACGGGCTGCCTGCTTGTTGCACAGCTCCTGCCCATGGGCCGCCCTGAAGCAGGAGCTTATAGAGGTCTATATAACCCTTTCGATGCACCTACATAACCCGTTTCAAAACGCTGTCTTCACGGAAACATGCCTCTAGTAGAACACCCTCCCCGGCTAAGTCACTTTTTTAACCTAATCCTGAAATCATGGCGAGGGAGGAGGGGACGGGAGGGATGCGGTGGTGGAAGAGGGAAGAAGTTGCGTTTGGGTGCAGGGAGGGAGAAGGTGACAAGCCAGACCCCTGAGTGGGTAATGAGAACTGTCAAAGAGCGCAGGAGCGTTAAAGCCAAACAATCCCAATCCCCATAGGTTGTTTATTCCTCATAAAATACAACTCTACATAGCAGGAAGTTACTGCAAACATTTATCAATAATGAATGAATCTCCTGTAATAAAATACTCACATAATTAGCTACAGTCAAGTACGTGCATTACGCCAAGGCTTTTGCAACTCTTTGTTGAAAATCCGACTTAGATAAATCCTCTCAAACAGCCTTTCAAGAAGCAAAAAAAAACCCAATCCCAGCAACCCAGGATCAAACCACCACCCAGCATTTCTCCTCCTTTTATGCCTTTTTTGGAACCCAAACCGTAACTACTTCTGAAATAGAACGGGAAACTCTTTGGTGAATTCAGAAGAGTCATTAACATTCAGCTTTAAGTGAATGTTAACAGTAAATAAAGAAATCTCTCGATTGTAATAGTTGCATCAAAGCAATAATAAACCAGTGGGTGGTCATCAGTAATGATAAATGTATCATTATTACTGTGGGTTGGGGAACAGGGTTTGGAAAGTACTTCAGACTTTTTAGTGGCAAGCTTGGTGGCAATTCGTTTCTTAGCCTGGGAAAAAAAAAAAAAAAGCCATATAATTTTATACACAATTTAGGTGAAAATAAATTTAAATCTGTATATTACATTTTTAATTTCAAGATAGTAATTAAAGCTGGTTCATTATATCTCCTCTGAAAGTCTCAGTGCTCATCTTAATTGCCTGTTTGTACAATCTGCTTTCTAAGACACCCAAGGTTACTGAAAGACGCAAAACTGAATTATTTACTGACGTGATGACTCCTCGCCCGGCAGTGTCAGGTTTCCCTCGGAAGTTTGGGCTCTCTGGTCCCCATCGCAGCCCGGTCGGGGCCTCGTTTCTCTGCCCTGGAACTTTGTTGCTCGTTTAAATACTTCGAAACAGGCACGTTTCTCATGCAAGGTGTTCGGGGCGCTTTAATTTATGCATTTGAAAAGGGGGGAAAAAAATGAATAGCTGAGGTGCTTTTCGTTTGAGAATTTCCCACCCCTTCTTATTCCACCACCCCCCTGGGGGGGTTAATTCACCCACATCTAAACTTTCATCTCTTTTCCTCCCTGCCACCCATCCCTAGGCAGGACAGCAATAAACCCACTCGCGTTTTTAAGGGCTGAGGAGCGGGATGTGGAGCACCCATCTCCTCCTGGGCTGCCAGTCGCTTTCCCGTACGGTGAAATAAAATCGCAAATGGCATTTTTAGGGTGCTGTTTCTACACAGGAGGTGGGGAGGGGGGCTGGAGGGGAGCCTTCCCCGCCGGCGGTATCCGCATCTCCTGGCTAAGGTCTGCACGTACCTTCGGCGAGGACCACCTCGGGTTTGGATCGCTCGGAGCATATTAAACTGAGAAGTTAAGAGAGCTCCCTCAGACAAAAGATGCCGTTCAAGGTTCCTTCCCTTCAGCCGCCGTGCTGGCTTTCAGCTACCGGAGGGATATCAAACTACTCAGAAACACCCCATCCCTAAACTCTCCCGGTGCCTTTAGAAAGACGCGAGAAGACCGCGTTCAGTCTTTTTCCCCTCCCGTTATTATGTTTATAGATGCATCTTTCCGAGGCGTCCTCTCGCCACTGGAAAACTCCACGTAGGGATCTCTGCCCTTTTGTTGTGTCTAGCTGGGTTATTCAAGAGCAGAGACAAAAGCCAGAAGTGATGTGATCTAAATGAGCTCCGGGGTTTTCCAGATGGGACCACCTCTATTCCAAATGCCCCCTCTGCTTTCTGCTTAATATAATAAAACGCGATTAAAAAAAAAAAAAATAATACTTAAAGAAGAGCTTGGCTCTACAGCAAGCCCAGCAAGCGCAATCTATCCAAAAGTATTTTTGAAACCTCCTTTGCTGCTTAGATTTTGTTGGGAGAAGCGGTTTTATAACGATACCTTGCTGTGCCTGCTACTTACACGGCCGCAAGTTTCAATGGGATGTGGAGGGGTGGGAGGAGGGAATGGATCTGCGTTGGGGGTGGTTTTCTTTGTGGTTTTCTAAACGCACCAAGGTTATCTCGCTCCTCGTGGCCTCTCTGCTACAATATTTAAGGGCTGTGGAAGTAAATAAAGGCCGTGAGAGTGTGTTAATATGGTTTAAACTTGGCCGCTTCTCTCAGCTGCTCCTTTCCGCACGAAGCGATCTACAGCGAACGGATGTGCTGCGGTTGCCTCCCGCTCCGCAGCATCACGATAGAGAGGGCAAGAGGGAAAAGGAGCCAGGACTCGTGATTATCCCTTCCCGGCTTCTGGGAGAAGTTTGCCCACCTTCCCCTCTCCTCTTTCAGGCGGTGACTCCAACCCAGCCTTTGCAAACGGCAACAGCAAATAACGAAATGAACGGGAGTAGTGGGAAGCGGCAGTAGGACAGGAGCCCGGGTCTGCAGCCACCCGGTGGGGAGGTGTAGACACCTCGCCTCAGGTCGGGATTCCCTCCCGCCCCTTGCCAAGGGTCCAGGCTGAGCTCCGGCCGGCGATGGGGTCAGCCGCGGCCGGAGCAGCCCCGCGGGCCTCGTCTGTCTGGGGGTCACCTGCGGGAGCCGCCCGGCCCCTGGGTGGACAGACTTTTCTCCATCAAGCTGAGCTTGCCCCTCATGCCCGTGCTAGGGTCGTGCTACCCCACGAGGTTTCCCAATAGGATTTAGCAGGGAAAAAAAGCAGATAACGGGATATTCTCGCCCCGCTTCTCGAAGGTGCTGGTGAGGGTCAGTCTGTTCCCACTTCGGAGATCTCCACCGAGCCAAGGCCCCTCGGTGCGGCTGCGGGCAGCGCCCGCAAAGGGTCTTGCACCCTCTCCCCTCCATCAGGTCTAGTACAGTCATTCCTGCGGGTTTAAGCTTTCCCTATATAGGAAATGGAGGAAACTCCTCCATCTTTCCAGCGGAATTCAAGGGGGTCAATAGCACCGAGCAAGTGATCAGAAAAGTTGAGTTTTGCTTTTCGTTTAATCATCACAAAATACAACCAAGTCGCCGGCCAGCGACTTGTCCGGACCGAATCTGCGTTTTCAGCCTCTCCCGGGCTGCGACAACCCAGCTCGGGGGGTTGCTTCGTTGAAGGATCTTTGCAAAACCCACTCATCCCTTTCGTCTCCCGCAGCAGCTCTTCCTCCTCTTTCAGCGCCTGGGGCGAAGTTGTCCATCCCCGGTTCTCCCGGGAACTGTCGGGGAAAAGCCACTGGGTGTCCGAGAAAGAGGGAAGCGGGCTGCCCGGCGGCTGCTGCGGGGATGCAGAAAGCCCGAAAAGCAGGAGGTTTCTCCCTAAAAAAACCCCCAAACCCATCCCTCCTGGTGCCGACCAGGGAGCGAAGACAGGAGGGGAGATTTTCTCCGTGGCGTGGTAATAGATCATAGAATGTGTGACACGGGTTTAACCAATAAAACAATTTGAATCAATTAGCTGGCGGAGGAGAGTTTTGAAGTGTAAAATTCATGTCAGTCTGGCTAGGAAGCATTGATTAAAATGTCACCAATGTGAGGCTTATAGCTATTGCTCACACGAAAGCAGCAGGCTCCGTGCAGGAGAGGCTCGGGAAAAAATAGGAGGGGAGGGGGAAAGAGGGGAGCCTCTTTCCGTGTGACAGTGGGGCGAGCAGGTTTTAATAAGATGTGACAGAAGTAATAAGCAGAGGTGTGATTTTTATTTTTTTTTTCAAAGTTAGCGAGGACCCGAGCCATGTGGTGGTCTCCACCGTTTCGCTGCCTGAGGGGGGAAAAAGCGGGGAGAGTGGGTGAGATTTAAAGTGGATGTCCTGGGAAAGGTCAGGACAGGTGCAGGGATTTTCTTCTGGATCTGTGATGCCGGAGGAAAAAAAAACCAATCAAAACCCCCACAAACCCGCAAAAAACCCCCAGCCCCAAGTTTTCGCACCTAAATGCGCAGAAAGGTTTGGTATTGGTCATGTGCATGGAGAGATGGAAGTATTTTTGTAAAAAAACCCATAAATCCGAGTGGTGTTAGGAAACACCCGATGGTCCAGACGTCTTCCCCGTTTTAGCTAGAAAGGTATTTTCCATTTTTTTAGCCGGTTCCCCGCGCTGGAAAGGACCAGAGTTGAGCAGTTTCGGCCTCCCCGCTCCCCCTACCCGGCTTGGGGTGGGGGGAGGTCGCGACATTGGGGGGGGAGCAGCGGGACCCACGAGGTGACCGGTGCTTTTGGAGCATAGATAGTGAAAAAGAATTGACATTTTTATTGCGCTGTATTTACCTTCTTTCGAAAAAAAAAAAAAAGGGAGGTGGATACGGCTACCGTGCTGCAGATTATTTGCTGATTTGGTGTTTTTTTCTTTAACTTGGGGTATAAACTAATTAGAAAAAAAACCCCGTATTTGCGCCGTGTTGTGACAGCGAGAACCTCGGTCCGAGTCCTTCTGAAAGTGGCTTTGGTGAATCACTCCGGTGTATTTGGAAGGGGAGCGAGGGTCGTAGCAGCTTTTCCTGCCCGTGAGGACACGGTTGTGGCGAGAAATCAACTTTTTTTCTCTCTCTCTCTTCCCCTCCACATAGTAATTTAGGACAGATCCACTAAAAAAACACCGTTTCCGAAAAAAACGCGGCTTTTATATCGAGTATATTCAGTTTATTGGAAGCGAATAGGCTCAGATCGTGGTGGGAAAAAAAAAAGGGGGGGGAAGCAAAAAGGAAAAAAAAACCCATCCCACCCTGAACCGTTCCGTTCCCGAGATCGGTGTCCCCTCACCGGGAACCATCCGTGGAGCCGGGTGGGAGTGTGGGGGGGGGGTGGGCAGCTGCGGGAGGCCGGGCCCCGACGGGACCCCCGCATCATCCCCTCCCGGTGCGGAGAGGGAGGGGAGGGAGGGATGGATGGAGGCAGGGATGGGGGAGCCGGACCCCCCGCCTCCATCTTCACCGCCCCCCGGCTGCTGACGTCACCGAGCCCAGGGGAGGGGGCTGGGCCGCCGTGCGCCCGGCGAGGCGCGGAAGTTCCGCGCTTGCAGCCGCCGCACCGAGGGGCAAAGCTGCGGCTGGGCGCGCTGCTCCGCGGAGGCGGGGATGAACCAGCCTCCCTCCCGGTGGGCGCTGGAGGAGGGCCCGGCGGCGGCACGGATAGAGCACGGCCGCGGAGGTACCGGGTAACGGGCGGCGAGGATAGGATAAGCGTGGGCGGCCGCGGAAAGCATCGAAACTTTTTTATTCTTTTTTTCATTCCTTTTGCGCGCTTCCCCGCCCCGTCCCGGGGGGTGCGGAGGGAGGGACCCGTCGGGACGGGCGGGCGGGCGCGGTGCCCGCGGAGCGTCTTCCCGGGGCACCGGCGGGTTTCCAGGAGAGGGAAGCGGACACACGTCTCCGCGGCGTGTTTCGGGATGAGCATCCCGTGGGTCGAGGCATCTTCCTAACCGGGGGAGGGTTTGGCTCATTTAGCATCATCTCCGCACCCGCGGTGGGATGCGCACGGCGGACAGCCGGGGGGCGCGGAGGCGAGGATCCCGCACGCCCGGTGAGGACAGGGTGGGTTTGGGGGGCCGGGGTCGCCACGAGTAGGGCTTCCCCATGCTGGGACACTTGGGGAGAGGGGTGCGTGTGGTTGCGGTGGGGGAGTGACCTCCCTCCCCAGATTCCCGGTGGGTCCCCGGCTGACGGCACTGTGTCTTTCTCCCCCTTCCCCACCCACAGCTGGCACAGGGCAGCCCCCTCGGCGCTGAGGCGATGGCGACCAGTCCCTTGCCCGGCCCCACCGACATCTTGCTGCCGTCGCCGTCCAACGCGTACCCGCCGGACCCCATGAACCAGCCGAGGGCCGGCCACGCCGCCATGAAGCCCAACCAGGTGGGGCAGGTGATCCTCTACGGCATCCCCATCGTCTCCCTGGTCATCGACGGGCAGGAGCGCTTGTGCCTGGCACAGATCTCCAACACCCTCCTCAAAAACTTCAGCTACAACGAGATCCACAACCGGCGGGTGGCCCTGGGCATTACCTGCGTGCAGTGCACGCCGGTGCAGCTGGAGATCCTCCGGCGGGCCGGGGCCATGCCCATCTCCTCCCGCCGCTGCGGCATGATTACCAAGCGGGAAGCGGAGCGTCTCTGCAAGTCCTTCCTGGGGGAGAACCGGCCCCCCAAGCTGCCGGATAACTTCGCCTTCGACGTGTCCCACGAGTGCGCCTGGGGCTGTCGCGGCAGCTTCATCCCGGCCCGTTACAACAGCTCCCGGGCCAAGTGCATCAAGTGCAGCTACTGCAGCATGTACTTCTCCCCCAACAAGTTCATCTTCCACTCCCACCGCACCCCGGACTCCAAGTACACCCAGCCCGACGCCGCCAACTTCAACTCCTGGCGCCG
>VYZX01009052.1:24129-41789 GCA_013401335.1 Brachypteracias leptosomus | reverse complement strand
ACTGCTTAATTTCAGCTGCATTTGATATAGAGATGGAGGTCACAAAGTCAAGTTTCTACAGCTTGAGTGAAACTTAGCAGCTGGGAGTAGAGAAAGGACTCAAATTAGTGCCCCCAGGGTAGAAAAAGCTGCAGCGGGGGCTCAGAAATTTTCTGTTCTGTTCAACCTGTTGACTTGCCAGTCAGCATACTTGGTTGGTGGGCCAGTCAACGCATGTGTAGCTCAGACCTAGCCAAAATGTGATTTGCCTCTTTTTCTCATAGAAGTCAGAAGCTGGTGTTTTCTTCATGAATTTAGGAAAAACTCTTTAGAAGGGAATGGGAAACCAGTCAGGGTAGTGCCAGCCTGGGATTNTCCAACCCCTGCCATTCTGTGGTTTCATTTCCATGACTGGATGTCAGCTCTGAGCTATTCCTTAGGCTGTCAAAATTGTAAAACGGTGTTCTCAGCTCTCCCCAGAAACTAATGGTAATTTAGTCTACAGTTACGTATCCCTGGCCCATCCAACAATCTACACTCTTGGAGCAGTGCAGGAAACGTGGATTGTATTCCAATTAACTTTCTTTGTAAATAAAGATGTGGAATTAGGTACAGGGACAGAAAACAATATTAAGATCTATCTGCATCAAGTTACCCCATTGCATTGCAACTTGGGAAATGCTAAATCTTCAGCTGCATGATTATGGACACCACAATTGTCCTGAAATAAATGGTCTGTCCATTTGTCTCAGACAATGAGAAAGGAGCAGATTACACTTGCCAGAGATACTGGTTCATTCACTTCGTGGCTCAGATGGGCGGCACTAACTTGACAGATGTCTGATATTTTTTAAATTCTCTGCATAATGGTAGACAGGGGTCAAAATATAACACTTTTAAAACAAAACTTAGCACCGTAGCGCTGTTCTTTGGAAACAGTTTAATTTCTCAGGGTAACAGAAGCCTAACAGTCATGCGTATGAAACAAAATTTAAAAGTGGCAACATGAGAAGAAACACTTCCAATTAAATATTGTAAGATGACTGCCTTGAAATTTTTCATAAAGTCTGAAATGTGTATTTTAAATTTTTTTGTTTGTCCTCCTGCCCAGTTGGAAACCATCAGCCTGGCAGCAAGGAGCAAAAACCTGTGATATTCTTCTCTGCTTTCTGCTTATTTTCATATTTGTTGTTTCATTAAGTCAAAGCCAGTAAGAGAACAACAGCTCATTGAAAAACCCCAAAAAAACCAGAAAGGGCTGTATTCCATTTGTACGGAACTTACGGTTATCATAGAATGGGTTGAGTTGGAAGATCCCTCAAAGGTCATCAAGTTCCAACTTTCCTGCCTTGGGCAGGGACACCTCCCACTAGAACAGATTGCTCAAAGCCCCATCCAACCTAGTCTTGAACACATTCAGTGTTGGGGCAGCTACAACCTCCGTGGGCAACCTGTTCCAGTGTCTCACCACCCTGACAGTGAAAAACTTCTTCCTTACATCTAATCTAAATTTCTCTCCTCCAGTTTAAAGCCATTATCCCTTGTCCTATCACTACAAGCCCTTGTGAAAAATCCCTCCCCAGCTTTCTTGTAGGCCCCCTTCAGATACTGTAAGGCTGCAATGAGGTCTCCCCAGGAGGTTCTTTTCTCCTGAAGGGTCTTCTGTTAGATTCTCAAATCCTTTCATTTGGTCATAGTTTTTTCTCTTGTTTGTTTTTTTTTTTTTTTTTAAAACTATCATTGTTTCCCTAATGCTATCTGTGTTAAAGGAATGAAGAAGTGTCTTCTGCATGTTTCTAGTGGTTGTTCTTATAACCTTTATCAGCAGTACTCTTGCACAGATAATGTCACCAGTTAAATATTATTTCATGGAACCTATGGCTAACCTGTTTATACTATATAAAAACATTGTAACTTATAATATTTTCCTTTTAAAGATCAACATAGATGTGTTTTTAATGAGAACAGTAAGGTCAAAATCATGAATGTTAAGTTTTGTGCAAACAGCAAAGTGGTAGTATATTCTTGTGTAACAGTGTTGTGTGCTTCCTGTGTTTTAAGTGGTGTTCACGAGGAGCTTAAACTTAGGAAAGAGTTAATTATAGTTGATTTTCATAAGGATTTTGTCTTTAAAATAGCTGACCCTTTTCAGTTTGACTAATACTAAACTACTTTTTATCATGTATTTTTTGGAGACCTTGAGACCTTGATCTTGGATGGTGCTATATATGGTGTCAGATGCTTTCACAATCATGAAGACCTCAAAAAATTCACAGGCCTATGAAGTGTCCCCAAAATGGGTGTTGTGGGGCAGATTTTAAGAAGGCTTAAACACTAAAAAGCGACTTGCATCATAGACTAAAGAAACTAGGATAATTCATTTTTAGAAAATAATAATTTAAAAATTGTATTTCAAATACATGTCAGTAAATACTTCCATAATGTGCTGTTTCTACATGTAAAATCCACAAGCAATTTTAAGTCAACATTCTTTAAAGAAGGAGATAAAAATTCCTATAAATAATATGCAACTTAAATGTGTATGGAACTCCTTTATTATGTGCTAAATGCCGTAATATAACAAGCTATGCGTAGGTTTTGCTGCATGTTACTAATTCCTGTTTTTTATCCTGATATTTTTACAGGTGTGTGGAAGAACAGGTCCTGTTCTCACTGTTGTTACTCCCACATAGGCGGATTCTGTAATTGATTATGTGTGGGTAGGGCCCTACTGAAATTAAGGAGATTCTGCAATAGTGCAGGGTTCTTTTTGTCACAATTCAGTTGCAAGATCAGGACCCTACTGTGACTCCTTACTGTGAATTCTGTCAATGTATCATTGATTGTGCTGGAACCTGCCTTTTGGGATAATGTAAGTCCTACTTTTCCCCCAAATGTACTTTAGACATGAAATAATCATAAAACGTTTCTAATTAGAAAATTAATATAATTTACATGCATTCTTTTAATTATGTTTTTTTGGCAGTACCAAATAATATATTCCTCAAAACTTCTTAATGGCACTGAGGCTTTGTGGATAGTTGATCACATGATGAGAAAGTTCAGCTGTAAGTACGTTGAAATGATTGAATTTTTCAATAGTTAGTCTTTGCTGATGTTGACAAACTGATAATGATAAAAAGGTGAATCAAGAGGTTTTACTTATGTCAATTGGCTTCAGTTATTTTTACAAAATATATACAATATATCCATTAAGGATTTAATTATTCTTGGGTAGTTCACCATGAGACCTGGAGTCCTTCCATACTGCTATTAGGAAGGGAGTTTTAATTTGTTTTCTTTATTTTCAGATTAGTGTGTCTCTGACTTGCTCTGTATTTTCATCCATAAACATTCTGAAATTTATAGAACTATAAAAACTGTTTATACTACCAATATTTTTGTAGATATTGCAAACCCATTTAATAACATAATTGTCTTGCTGAGTTCAACATTGAAATGTTAATAAATACACACTTACACTTGTGTCAATGTAACTTGGTTAAATTAAACAAAACTGAGCTGTCATTATGAGTGAATTCGATCACACATGCTGATTAGTTCTAGTCTTAGGCAGGAACTACATATTTTACTGTACCTAAGTACTTTGTGCTTAATCAGTAATAATTAGCTATATCATATGTCAGTGGATTCATCCAAAATAACGATAAATATCTATGTTTGGATTAAGGAGGAAGTTCTTTTCCTGTAGCTATGGGTACAGTCATTGCTAGGGCTCCTGGTTTTATATACAAATGAGCAAAGATGCTTTCCCTTTGTAACAAAAGGGGTATTATAAACTCCATGCCCGTTTTTATGATGCTGTATTTCCTTTCTGGTATTCAAATACAAGAATATTTTCAGTGGGGTCTTAGGCTCTGAAAAATGAAAGAACTGGAAAGGTTATTGTATTTGTGAATAATTATTAAGGGGTTTTGAAGGTCTAGAGGAGTTGTATGTGAGGACAATTAGAGATTCTTTCCCATGGAGCAAAGACACAGATGATGATTGGTGAGTAAAGATTAAGGAGAACAGGATTTTATTTTTTACTTGGCACAAGAGCAGCATGAAATGAAAGTCATTTGAAGAAAGAGCAAGACCAAAGAAGAAATCATAAACTCAGATCAAAAGCAGACTAGAGAGTACAATTTAAATAAAAAACAACAAAACAAAACCAAAAACCAGAAAATGGATGGAAAAAGTACTCCTGAAAGAAAACTAAATGCACAGCTGCTGGTATTTCTCCTTCCACTGAATGTGCGATAGACTTAAGTTTAAAACTTTCAGTAAGTGTTTTTCTCAATTTCTTTTTTTTTCTGTTGGACTGAAGTATATGGTCTTTGAAAAAGACTCAGTGACTAGTTGTGAATTACCTGTATAAATTGAGGATTCAAGCTGACAGTTACATCTGAGAACAGGGGACAATGGTTATGTATGCTAAACTACAATTAGTGCTAAGCAGAAGCCATAATTTCTTGTTCAAACACAGAACTTAATGATTTTGAAATGCATCAACAGATACATTCAACAGAGCTCAAAACACATTTTGTTTCATTATGTTCATCACGGGATGGGAATTTTCAAAGTTCTAGTTTAAAAGCTGAACAGTGATTCTTTTGAGATTTTGCAATATAAAATGAAATTGAGATTTTTCAGTATGAAATGAAATCAAGATTTGAGAACATCAGATGTTTCATTTTGCATAAAAAAATCTTGATTAGCATATTTTGTTTTTTAAATGTTTAGACCTAATGGTTTGTTGTTGTCACCTTTTAATCCTATTGGCTGTATTATTACTTGCACTAAGTTGGATAAAAGAAGGCAAAGGAGAGGAAGATTAGATGATTGCAAAAAACCCTCAAATGTGGCTCTCTAGCCGTGCCTGCCCTGCCCCACCCCAAACCAGATCAAAAGAAGTGCCTCTGAGTAGATCTAGTTTCAGAGGAGAAAAGGGTGGAAAGTGACATGCTAGCGAGTAGGGTGTGAGGAATCCTCTGGATGTTTTTTTATATGTATCCAATCTTTTTCACTCACCACCACCGAGAGACAGATCACCTAGGTGTGACTGTTTCTGCTTCCTGTGATGGCACCTTCCCAGTACTTTGAAGGAGATAATGTTGGGGCACAGCTGTGTTCTGCCTGCAGTAGTGCTGCTACAAATACTATTTGGAAGAAAAGAAACTCTGCTGCTGTAACCAGCTCACCACTACTCAGTGCTGCTAACTCCCATTGTTGAGCACCTGATCTGATTGTTTCTTTGATTTAACCCATGCCATGGTGCCATAAATGACTAAAACTAGGCGAACAGCTAAAAAGCAGATATCAAGAGAGGAGTTGATCTTGTGGAATGTAGGAGTGGGCATTTGCTACACAGCCACACATTGTGTGGGCTTGGGAATACTTCAAGAGCTGGGATACCGAACTACAGCAACAGAGAGTAAGTTTACCTTAGTGGCAAACGGAGGTGATAGCCCTGCTTCTGTGCACTAAGAGGGAAGAGCAAAGGAATGTGCCTGAACATTTAGCATGCTAGTTGTTGTAAGTTTAAGCAGTGAGATCTTTTTCTCTACTGCTGTGTGCGCTTGGCTTGTATCGTGACTGTCCTGTCTTCAAGCTGGCTGCAGCATGTTTTTGTTTATGTCGAATGAAGCACCCATCGTATTATGACGTCAATGAACATTGTTTTTCTTCAACCCTTGAAAGTCCAAAGGTGGTAGCATAGATAGCTGTAATAAGTTAGTACTAAATATGACATGAAAGAATTTTCTCATTTCACAGTATTTATAGGAAAAACAATGTTTTATGTGTTTCATATATCTCCTCCCATCTTCTTTTCCACTCCTAAGCAAGTCTAATGCATGAAAATTTTCTTCAGTAGTGCTGTCTGTTCTTTATTTCCAGTTACAGCTATTGGTCTTTTATTAGTAGTTTTTTGCATATTTAAGTTGAGGCCCTCACAAAACCTCTCTGCGTCCTCTGTGAGTGACACCATCATGCTGTCGTTTGTTTTAAATCATCAAATCTAGGCTAAATCTGAGTTTTAGTAATCTTTTTCCAACCCTTTAAGGATGGTCATTCTTTTTCATCAGACAAATATAATTTTTATCCAGGTTTTCCATGGATCATGTTTTTATTAGAAAATCTTTTTCTTTTGCCTTGACAAATGCAGTCTTGCCTTGTTCGTTATCTAGTCAAAGTGCTACTCTACTGTAAAATATTAGCTTCCAAACTTACTCCTTGGTATTTTCAATTTCCTGCTTCGGTTTAAAGCAATAAAGATAAGCTATCTGTCTTTATTTTCAAGGCCCATCAAGACTACTTCTACCTGATACCTCTCCTTCAGTATCAAGAGGTTGACTCTGGTTTTGATCAACTTATGATGCCAGCTTCCATCACTTGGTCGTTAAATTTTAAGACCGCACTGGGTGTTTTTTCGTCCACTGCTTCTCATGTATTGGGTGACTTCTTCATAAACAGAACTGTTCGCTATCTTCTTTTAAACATCTTATTTAAAGTTTTATATACTGTGAAGCTTAAAATAATCCGACAACAGTTATATTGCAGGTATATGAATGCCAGCCCTTATCACAGTAGTACTGTGTCATTGCATTTATACTCTGCTGTAATTTCTCTGTTGTCTCTTTATGTAGAATTCAAGCACATCTACTTTTTGTTGTGTGTTTATTCATGGCCAAGCATAATAAGAAGTGATCTAGGGTGAGACCTCCCAAGATTTATGGTAATTCAAATAAATAATAATGAATACCCACTGGATACTGCAGTGTAGCTGTAGGATTCTGCTGTGCCTAATGCCACATCACATTTAGTGCAGAAACAAGGTGCTCCAACTAGACGCAACACAAAAGGGGAAGAAGTGAGTTGCAGCCAACAGATAAAATGCCAGCCCCAGAGGCCTTTTCAGCTGTCAGACCCAAGGCAACAGCTACTGACATTGTGTCCTGAAAGCATCCCTATCTTCTCTCCTCTTCTTCACAGCTGTAAGAAGAGACTGTCCCTTTTCACAGAAGTACATGCAAATATTATGAAATTCTGTAGTGTGTGTAAAAGGTTAAAGGACTTTTTATACTTCCATAGTGTCCTTCTGCTCCTTAGCACATTCCCTTCCTGACACAGCTTCTCTTGGTACAGAAATCTTGAATAACCACAAGCAGTTCTTCCAGCCACACTGTTGGTCAGTCCTTTGACGAATGCCATCTGATCTCTGTTGAGAAGGAACCTACACTAGTTTCAATTTTGTGGATGCTCCATCCCTGGAGGTGTTCAAGGCCAGGTTGGATGGGTCCTTGAGCAATCTGGTCCAGTGGGAGGTGTTGCTGCCATGGCAGGGGAGGTGGAGGTAGATGATGTTTGAGGTCCCTTCCAATCCAAACCATTCTGTGATTCTATGATTTGGTATCTTGGTACATTGCTAACTCACAGTGCTCCATTTCCATTTTGCCTTGAAGGTAATGATTCTTCAGAAGAGTGTTAAGCATGAATTCCATCAGGAATTCCCAAGGTATGTCACCCTCTTTCTGGAAGTGGGTCTGCATGTATCCCTTTTCTTTCTTTCAAAGGGACACTGAGAAGTTGGTGTATAGATTATGCAGAGAAAATAGAATGTTCAGTGCCTAGCTGATACAGGGATAGTAGATTGGACTGTGCAGACAAATGCCACTGTATATACCAAAGAAAATACAGTCAGATAAGTTAATTTTATCAGAATAAACTAGAAAACATAATTACAAATGATTCTATATCTGAATAGGAGAAGTCTACTAAGAGCTCTGGACTAGTTTATGGGATGGAGACAGTGATTGTGAAATACTGTGGGTGACTGGAGAAGCTATACAACCCGAAAGCTTGATCATAACAAGAGTTCTTGGTTATCTATATATAGACTGGATAAACTTAGCATTAGGCCACACTAGGCCATCATGCACAGGCTGTGTTTTTAGGTATTGTGAAGAACTACTTTTTGAGCAAATCAGCCAGGGAATCCAGAAGGTGGGGGGGGAGGCACAGCCATTGATTTAGTCTAGGTTAGCACACAAGAAGTGACTATAGAAACAGAATTCAGTAGCAACATCTCATATCATACTCAAGTTTCTCATACTTATAGGAGAGAAAAAGATTGAAATAAATTTAAAAAAATCCAGTATTGTTTCAAAAGGAAGAATTGCACACAAATGAAGAGGCAGTTTAAATAAATATTGAAAGAGACATGGGCACTTTGCTTTCTGATTCTAACCCAATTGAATAATAATTGTCCAACACAACTGAATAGTAAAGGAAGTTACTAGAAATAAAAAGAGATTTTTCAAAAAGTGAAATCCAAGAAAGCAAAGCAGAAAAGAGCACAATTCTGGCAAGTAAAGTGTAGACCTATTATAAGGCAGAACAAAAAGATTTTGAAATGCAACAGGCTAAAATCCTAAAATCCAAAGCCCTTTTATTTTTTTCTAAGGTGTAAATAATTGTGGATAAAGAGAATATTTAAAGACAAAGTCATTTCAGAAAGAAACAAATGAACTCTGCATTGGCAAGGTTTATTACAGGGAGATTAGGGACATCCCCACATTTGTTGTTCTTTGTGGGGAATATTTCAGTTTTAAAATATCAGTAAAAGATTTTTTTAACAAACTGATTGAATAAACATTAACAGATTGCCAGATAGCATGTTGTTCATTCAGTAGTCCTAGAGAAATTCAGAAATTAAATTGCTGAGCCATGAACTGTTGTATAATCTATCATGTAAATTAACCTTGATAACAGAGGAATGGAAAGTAACAAATGTGACACTAGCTTTAAAAAGGGCTCTAGGGATGATTGTAGACTAATAAGTGTGACTACCATGACAGACAAAATGCCAGTGAATGTGATAAAGAATGTAATTAGTAGGAACATGAGTAAGTGTAACAGGCAATCATCATCTTGGCTTTTGTACGACGTAGTTTTGTCTTGGAGCTTTGCAAGTTATTTGAAGGAGTCAACAGATACACAGGAAAGGGTGACCCAAAAGTTTTAGAAAAACTCCATAACCAAAGACTTGTTAACAAAATAAAGTATTGAGTTACTTAAAATTCTTTGTGGATTAGTGAAGTGTTACAGGATAGGGAACAGTATAGCAGCTAATGGGCAGTTTTAACAATGCCACCTCACAAAGCTTCTTATTGGCACCTTTGCTGATCCACCTGTTCCTAAATATTCTGAGAAAGTGCAGTGATAAAGATCACAGATGATAAAAGGAAAATATTCAGTTGGAGTCAGACCTAGTGTTGACTCTGAAGAGTTGCAAGAAGGATCTCACAGCAGGACCTGTGGTGATCTGGGAGCCATGGCTGTCACAGAGGCCAAATACTGTTGACCCTGCTGTTGAGCCATATCTATTACTGGAGAGAGGCAGTGGCTGTTGGATTACAGCAGCCGTCACCCCATGAGCTGTGAGCTCGGCAGGCTGTGACCAGTCTTGCCACTCAGGAAGGCAGGGACTTGTAGCTGTTCTTTCTAACCACAGCAGGGGCTGCAAGTTGCAGAGAAGATTCTTCCTCCCCATTTCACAGTGTTTCACAGCCCTGACAAACTTAAAAGTACAGGTTTTGATCCTGGATTTTCTGCCCCTTGCAGGGTTGGAATATCACCGTTAAACTGATGAATTGTATCTTGCTGTTGTGAGAAGCCAGGGCTCTCAAGCCATCTTGCTGGTGTTCACGTGGATTTTTAGCAGCTCCTGCTAATTTGAAAATGCTAGAAAAAAGTGGCAAAATGGTATTTGAAATGGAGAAGTGGCACTGGCATGCTGGCCAGTTCTGAGCGTTGATGAGAACTGTATATGATAGAGAAAAGGATGACAAAGAGGCAGCTCTTCTGCTGGGATGGTAAATGGATCAGGATTCTTCAGTTTGGAAGAATGTTGACTGAGGAGTATGTAATTAAAACCATAAGTACATTGAAGAACAAGGGGCCTTTGGTCACTGTTTTGTTTAATTTAGGTGATCTTTAAGGTGGCAAAATGCTGCTTAGCATCAGTTTTATCTGCTGTGGTTTTGTGGATACATCTTTAAAGGATACATCTTTTCAAGTGCACAAAACCCAACTGTTTACTAGTCTTGAAAACTCTTATTTGTCCTGAACCAGTTGTGGCCAAAATCCAACCGTTACAGAACTAGACCTTTTCTGTAAATAAAAGTTTGTAGTCCTCATAGATTGATCACAAATTTTCAAAACCAAATCAAATGTAAATGGGTCCCATTTTCCTAAATCTGCAGTTATTTTTTATCCTCTGCTTCTGTTTGTACCTTTTTCTGGCAGTAGCAATATTATTGATGGGCAGATCAGTGTCACTTCTGTTGTTTATGAACCTGTGGGCAATGGAGAATGCCAGTTTGCTGCTACTCCAGAAAGCTGAAGGCAGTAGCATGCCCTAAAATTAATCCCAGGGTAAATCAGATAAGAAGCAGAAATGTTTCACATAGCAACCAGGTGGTCTGGAGGGAGGGATGGAGTAGAAGACATCATTGTACCTTTGAAACAGCTGGAACAGTTTCCAAGCTGTTGTCCACAAACCCCTGGTGGACTACAAGGCTATGGTAAGTTGACCAGCTGTTTGGCTAAACCATAGTTAACAGTATTTTAAATAGTGTTTCCAATTAAAGGTTTGATCAGATGGGTATGTGGTGGTTTCTGAAAAATGCTAAGGGCTGATAATGATCTGTTCCAGAAATATGGGAACCACTGGTCTGGAGTGCTTGAAAAGGTAGTGAGCACTCCCCACTTTCTCAGCTTTAGATGGGTTGTGTGCCTCTGCACCAGGAGCAACAGGGAGAGGTTCCCAGAAAGGAGTCAGGAAGAGTTGTCTGGTACCATTAACCCTTCTGTCCCTACCCTGCCCTCCCTAGTAACAGAATTGCGGGGTTCTTAGTCATTGCCTTGTCCCTGAGTATCACTAAAAGTCTTTGCTACTCCTACTTTTCATACTCATGACTAGTAGATCTAGTTTTCTGAGAAGTGCGTATAATTTTTCAAGTCTTGGGTCCTCATCAGAGAAAGATGAAAGTTAGCAGCCCCACCAGATTAAAATATTTATCTATCTTTGAATTAATACCTGGTTTCTCATTGCCAGAGAAAAAGATTTTTAAAAATTCTATTCTGTCATTATTAACAAACATAAATTTTCCTTACAAGTATTAGCAAGTCTTATTGCAATGTCTCTTCATTACTTTTTTTAAAATCCCAATTCTATTTGACCAACTTCTTTTGTCAGCTCCCTGAATTGTAATTTTACATTATAAAAATCTTTGTCCTTATTTCAGATCTCTTATTTTTTTCTCTACTGAAAATTTTCCAGAATCAGAAAGTATTTGTATTATATGTTCTTTCAGTTGCCCTTGACATAGGGTACTTCCCATTATCCTGAGTACCATATAAGCACACCTCTAAGTAATTTGTAGAGATGGTGTCTTTTCCAACATACTGCACATCTTTATGTTAGGAATTTATGGTAGTGTCAAATTTGAGAAATGCCAAAGTATAAGCCTTATTCAAATGGTATAAGTATGTTTATCCTGAAGAAATCAGTAATCAAACAAACCACTGAAGTGTGTTTTATGAAATTTAAACAAAATACTAACAACTAGGAACAATTGACAACAAGGAAACAACTGCTATTGACAATAGTTTTAAAAGGAACTAAAGGAAGTTGGCAGGGGAGCATGCTCTGTTCCATATTTCCTACTCATGTTGTTTTGATACATATATGGAAAATTAGGGAGTTTGTGCATGTTTTTATATTATCTCACTAAATATCTGTTGCTAACTTACATCATTCTGAAGTTGTCTGTGCTCAGGCTTAACCTACTAGCTGAATATGAGATTGAGGAGGATCTTTGCCTCGTATCAGAAAGGAACACGTAAGGGAGGAGAGAGTGACTTTTGCTGTTGTGTGTAAAAAGCTTATCTCCTGGTGTCATCCGTGAGTGACAGGAGAGAGGGTTTCATGAGTCTAGGCAAGGCATATGGGTACAGAAGTGGTGATGGGTTGTATGGGTAGGGCTGGGGATGAGTCTATGTGAGTGAAGAATTTGAAATAGTGATCAGAACAGGGTTTCTGTGAGAGCTGGAGAGATCATAGCTGGATAAATGTATTGGGGTTGGTTGGAAGTCACTTTACCACAGAACATGACCACAGCTCTTCATCTGAATCTAGTTCACTCCATGTTTGCCCTAGCTACACCCTTCCTCATGTTTTTTGGAGCCCCAGCTTCTTCTCCAGTTCCTGCACGTGACCCTTTTGAGTGAAAAACCTACTTCCCTGCTTACCCCAGGAACTGTTACATGCAAAGGTACGAGCAATCCCACAAACCCCTCCCATCTAAAGCTTCTCTTCTGTCTCACTCTACTTTCTTAGGCCTCCTGCTTATGAGGTTCTGCACCGCAGGTGGGGACAGACCAATGAATCATAGAATCATTTAGGTGAGAAAAGACTCTTAGGATCATAGAGTCCAACCATAAACCTAACGCTACCAAGTCCACCACTAAACCATGTCCCCACATCTGCATGTCTTTTAAACACCCTGGGCAGCCTGTTCCAGTGCTTTACAACCCTTTTAGTAAATACCTTTTTCCCAATGTCCAGTGTAAACCTCCCCTTGGGCAACTTAAGGCCATTTCCGCTTGTCCTATTGCTTGTTACTTGTGAGAAGAGACTGACAGACACCCACCTCACTATAACCTCCTTTCAGAGAGTTGTAGAGACCAATAAGGTCTCTCTGAGCCTGCTTTTCTCCAGGCTAAGCAACCCCAGCTCCCTCACCTGCTCCTCATAAGACGTGGGCTCTAGACCCTTCACCGGCTTTGTTACCCTTCTTTGGACACACTCAACGTCCTTCTTGTGGTGAGGGGCCCAAAACTCAACACTCAAGTATTTGAGGTGTGGTTTTGTCCCAGTAAAAAGGGACTCATTTGAGATGCTGTGGAAGTGCTGGGTGCAAAATAAGAGTGCCTCTCCTTTCCAATATACAGTTTGCATCTTCTCCAAGTGGGTCATGTCCCATCTTTTGGAATGTACTGATCATAGATGAATTATTTTGTTCTCTTTTCCCCCTCTTCATGTAGTATTCATTAGAATGTGATTATTTTATTACACATGGTAAATTGTGATTGTTTTTTAGGTAATGTTTGTCTCACTAAACAGCAGAAAAAAAATGCTGATTTCTAAAGCCTGATCCCTTTGATTTGCATTTTTCTATGATCTGTGACCTTGCTAAAAATAAATACATTAATTAATGCAGTGGATGATTGCATCTACTGGTGGTACATTGATGGTTACTGAAAGGAGACTGCAAGAAGACTGAAAGCTGATGTCTTAGGGCATCCCCCTAAATGCAAGATTTTTTTTTTTTAAATGCGGGGCCTTTTCTTGGTACAGATCTTTTAATAAGTTTTAAGCTTTTATTTAAGTTTTCCTTCTCAATATGTGATTGCATACTTATGTCTATGACTAAACTTAGCTAGTCAGAAGTGTGGCTTCTCTAAAAGTTTCAAATTTGGTAGTTAATTAATAAGCCTTTCAGCACCTGACAATACAAACAGGTTAGGTAGCAAGATTACCGTAACAATAATAAAATAAACCATACTTTTATTTTGTTAGTACATTTTAATGGAAAACTATTTTGGTGTTTCTTTCTTGGGCAGATTTTTATAGTGGATACAGAGATCACTCTTTTAGTTAGTTGGTGTTGGTCCCTAAAAATAGACTCTACTCTTGCTGCTTGTCATATGTTATTTTGTCTTTAAAGACTGCAGGAGTTCATGATCACTGAGAGGTAACACCTTGACGTTTTGGCACTATCCTCTACAAAGTAACTTATACCGTTATCATGTCAGTGAAACATCAAATGTTGATACTATGTGTGAAACAACACTTGATATATTGGCTATTAAGTTACTTGAAAAAAATCTTGTAAAGATGGATTTTGTGTTTAAAAGAGCTGGCATCTAAAAATGTGTGTCATGGATACAGGTAATAAATGTTGTTTATGATTCGTGCAGGAGAAAAAATACATTTCTGTACAATATGCTAGTCTTAACTGTAGCTGTTTTTATCCCCTTCTAAATATCATAACCTGGTTATAAAGTGTTCAAAGGCATGCATCATTTCAGTTGTTGAAGCATTCAGTGCATCATGTAAAGTGGCTGTTACAGAAGTGGACATGCGCTTCTCATAACAGCTAAGCATAAAAATAAGATATCAAGATAGTAACATAGTTCCAAATAAGTAAAAATCATTATGTTTTGCTGTATGAGCAGAGCTCTTCAGAGAATGGTGGTCTCATTCTAAGATTACAGTTATCTAAATAGATAGTCATTGCTAAACTTTATTCTGGTGATTTTATGGCTGTGTTGGAAATGAGGGAAGACAAACACTTAAAATTTAAGTCACTGACTTTCAGCCATGCTAAAAGCTTTCAGGACTTGGTACTTCACCCCAGAATTGGATCCATAGCCTGTTTAAATTTTGGAATTTCAGAAATTGTGCAGGTGAGTAGGAAAAAGCAAATGTGAAAGGAAGAAACTGAAATGGAGAGGAGGAAGGAAGGGAAAGATCAAAACCAATGTAATGAGCGTAGGAGAAATAATAACGTGAAAAGGGAGGAGTCAGGTAAGTATTTACAGTAATATTTTGTATTTAGTGCTCAGACATGTTACACTTTATGCTTGCATGGAAAATGGGTTGAGACTTCAGCTTTCTGACTAACTGCTGTGCTGAGCTGTACTTTACTCTCTGTGCATTTTTACTTTAGCACAGTTCTTCTAAGAAAGGCTTTAAATTGACTTTCAGAGCCAACCTGAACCGCAAAATGCATTACCCTACTAGGAAACGATGGTTGCCACAGTGTTCTGTCTTCTTCAAGTTAGCTCTTAAAAGAAACACTATTAGACATCAACCAATCAAAGCCATTTTTTAATATATATTTCTATTGTTAATTCTAGTCACTAACATTTGGGGCAGGGCACAGGCAGGCAAGAACACTTTGGAGTGGCAAAATTTATATGCAAAGCCTGACTGTAATAATGCTGAAATTGAAAATTGAAACTGCTAATTAATCATTATTCAACAGGACTAGGCAGTTAATTCATTCATAACAAAATGTAGCTGTAGAACAATGGATTACTTACATTGGCTTTCATTACAGGTTAGACATCAGTGTGTGGATTTCATCCATAAGCTGCAATAAAATAAAATAAATGAGGAAATTGGCAAAAAAAAGTTTAATTCCGTAACTTGTTCATTTCTATGCTAGTTACTGTATGATTCCCATGAGTATATATGGTATTATAGCAAAGTAAATGTTTAGGGAAATGATGTACTTTTTAAACTGAGCAATTAACTGTTATTTATATAGTGACTGTAATTGGTCTTCCTGAATTACCATGCTAAAAACATTTGGGGTTTTTTAATATATAGAGGCCTCCCATATTCTTATATTCACTTAGTGGTGTGCATAGAACGCCTTAATTGTCCACCTGAGCAATCTTCAGTGTAGCTGAGCCCTGAGCTAATGTGCAGTAGAGGAGCATCCCCTCTAAAACTGCCCCATTGCAGTTGTGTCCCACTGGGGACACAAAGAGTGCAAACGGGTGGAGCAGGGAGAGGCCTTATGGTGCCAATTCACAGATAATTTGGGGGTGAGAATATCTATTTTTTGGAAGGTAGTGTATTCTGCTGATAGAGATTGGTCTGCATAAGAATTATGCTATAAATTGCTGTGTGATTTCCTGTGCGGTGTCTGCATCATGGGGCAGCAGTTTTTAAGAGGACCCAGTGAAGATATGAATACTGAAAAACTGATATAGCTGGACTCTTTATGTTCATTAAATTAAAATTAAAAATTAAATTAAATGTAGGTAGAACTTTTAGAAGTTCTAAATAAGAGACTTTGTGCTGCATTTTATAATTATCCCTTACTATTACATTGTTTTGCATTAGTATTACAGTATTTTATGTTACATGAGGTAATGGCCTCAAGTTGTGCCAGGGGAGGTTTAGATTGGACATTAGAAAGAAATTCTTTACTGAAAGAGTGGTCAGGCACTGGAAAAGGCTGCCCAGGGAAGTGGTGGAGTCACCATCCCTGGAGGTGTTCAAAAAACAAGTACATGTGGTGCTTTGAGACATGGTCTAGGGGTCAGGGAGATGTTGAACAAAGGTTGGACTTGATGATCCTAGAGGTCCTTTCCAATCTAAATGATTCTATGATTCTATGGCTCTAGAATTGTTTAGATCATGTAAATTCTTCAGTGTAAAATCACATTTCAAGCAGACCAATATTTAGATTTTAAAGGTGTCTTTTAAATTGCATTGTAACAGACAACTCTGTGTTGTCCTCATGTAATAGGCAGTATCAGGATGATTTTATTCTGAAATAGTCATTAATGGAAGATCATTGTATGCCTAGGTCACCAATGGATATGAGTTGCAGAGTCCCAGGATTATGTCTCTCAGACTTTCTGTGCTAACAAGGAAATGTAGGCTATGAGCTGACCCTTTGGTGTATATCCCAGCTCCCAGACCAGTGCCCAGGAGGAGAGCTCCCTTCTCTGCCCTCTTCCCTGGTTATTTATGGTTTGGTACTGCAGTTCTGTAAGAGCAGTCTTGATTTTATGTCTGGGCTGACAAGCTGCCAAAGGTGGTATGAAGAGGTTGTCCCCCCAGACCCGCTCTATGCTGAAGCCTCCTGCACAGAGGCTGGGCTATATACCAACTTTAAAACCAGCCCCTCACCCATTACTCTTGTATTTAATTATAGTTCCTTTAAAATAACCATTATAATGTGAGTGTCCATGACCATGACATAGGATTTCAGCATTTTTTCACAACAGTATTTACTGTAGTTAGTAACAAATTGCTAAAATATCAGCAGTGCCATTTTAAGTATTAGTTAAATGTGTTTTCCTGAACCAGGTCTTAATGTTGGGAATGTAGAATCCCAGTGATGTCAAGGTTTGGTTTTTTCACTTACAGCAGATAAACACAAAGCCCCAGTAGTGCATAACTAGTCCTAATAGAAAAGTAAACCTGCTTTTATTTGGGTCAGACTTCATTTTTGTGCTCAGTATAGTGAACACAAGCAATATTCAGTAATAAAAAAATATTATGCAGCACAAACCTATTACATGCCCTGCACAGATGAAAGTCGTTAATAAATTTTCTTTGTTCAGAGTAAAGGAAGTTGAAAATGTGTTGTTTCTCATATTATTTTAATCTATCCATAAGTATTCAGCTTAAAGATAGGTTGCCAGGTTCACAAATACCTAGTGAATTTCACAGAATTGAGTACAATTCAAATATATGATTCAGTCTAAGATTCAGACCTTAGAATGGGATGAATCGCCCTCTGGAGGTGCCCGTTTCAGTCTACTGGCTTCACGGGAGTCCTGCTTTGAACTGACTGGCTCAAACTAAAAGCCAAGTGAGTGGCCTATCACCTTAAGAGAGGAATAACTAAGCATTTCATACCATACCAGGTCTTTTCTGTAGACCTCTTTCTTTTTCAGAATGGCTGCTTTATTCCTTACCTTTTCTGTCAGTGGTGTTCTTGTACTGTTTCTAAAATGAATAAGCACAATTGTTACTGTTGCTACTTCCTGTGTATTTTGTTTTTTCCTATCCTTTACAATCT
>VYZX01009052.1:13516-24120 GCA_013401335.1 Brachypteracias leptosomus | reverse complement strand
TTTTTTTTTTTCTTTTTCCTGACTCTCTGACTCTTTTTAGCTACCATCACTTCTGAAGCTTTTCACTTGCTACTTCTCTGACCATCCTACCTTCTGTGTTGAGAGTATTGTCCTAACTTCTGATGTGGAAGATTGCTGACCCTTTCCTTCAATGCTGATACCAGCATTTTCTGTGAGAGATAGTACCATAGTGAAGACGTAGAAAAAGAAGAATATGGCACTCATGAACTTTTTATGGTTTTGAATAGTCAAGAAATACTGTTCTTCTGCCTTCATATAGAGTGTGCTGAATTCCTAATGTACTTGTAATTTAAAGATTTTTGTAGAAATGTCAAATCAAATGTGAACAATATAAAATCCATATTAAAGACATTGAAATTTAACAAAAAATAGCATTAGTCTTTATTTTAAAAACAGAGTCCTACATGGCTCACTTGCAAGAAGTGGAGTAGATTTAAAAAGTTGTGTACTGGTAAAGTCTGACTTATTGAAAAGTCAAATTATTTTCTTCCTCCTTATGGTAATACTTGCTTGATTTCTACCTATTAAAGATCTCTCCTCCTGAGTTCTCTGTCTTCTCCTTTTTTTGTTCCTTTCATCAACCTAAGTTTCCTGTTCCTTCCTGTGCTGAACTCTCCTAACTCTTTTTGTTCAGTACTGATCCATTTTTCTCTCGTGTATGCTGCCATTTGACTAAAATACTGCTGTAAACATGATCATATATGTTCAAGAATACACTTACTTCTAAATACTGGATGGATCCGCTATTTTAGGACTTCCAGTAAATAAAATGAGAAACTTAACAGTTCAGTGACATAATTTTAAGTTTTTTTGTGACACACATGCCTTCATAGGATCAAAGTAACTTGCCTCCTACCTCAATGGAATAAAAATTATGGACAGAGATAAGCATTCCTGTAAAAATATAGACTTAGGATGCTTGGTCGATATAGGAATGATAACTTAAGAAGAGCATCTGAGTGAAAGCAAAACATACTGCATTCATAAACAGTATTGCAGAAGTTTTCACATTCTATTTGCAAAGAAAAAGAATTGCTAATGGAAAGAGTGCTTGGTATTGATGGTGATACAAGCAGTTAAAAAAACCCAACAAGACAACTAAAAGGTGTATGTTTTCTGAAGGGTAGATATCTACATACTTTAGTACCTATACTAAATACTCTTTAGATATCTACATACTTTAGTACTTATACTAAATATTCTTTAGATAATCTAAATTATTTGGATTGCAATAAGAGGAATGCCATGTACATCATAAAACATAAATAGTGAAGTTCAGAACTTATTGGTTTAGATGTGTAAAATATGATTCTGAAACCTCTTCTGATACAGTAATTTGCAATAACAGTTATAACAGCAACTTACAAAAAAGGCTTGGAGATGTGGCTGAGAATGTCATTTATGGTGCCTAAAAGTTTTTAACTGGTGTAGTTACAAGCATAATTTTGAGCCCATTTGAAAAGCACCTTCTTTGCCATATTCATCTACTGAGCATGAGGGTGACATTACAGACAAGGATTAGAAAGCAGAGAAAACATGGAATCTCTGAAACAGTTACACTGATGATGAGTTTCTGTGTTGTACAGTAGTAGCAGTAAGTTTTTTGTTAGAACGAATCAACTGCAACTAATTTTGTAAAAATGAACCGTATGAAAATTATCCATAGAAAAAGAAAGACGGGATATTATAAATGATGTAAAACCTATTAGGATTTTCTGGGGTATATCCTCAAATGGCACACATGAAGTTAAGTCACCACTGCTTACTGAGGATTTGTCCTTTCTATTAACTATATAATACAATGCAGATCCTGAAAATAGTCATTTACTTAATACTTGTATTCATTTTGCAGCAGAGTAGTTATGGAATAAGGTCTTACTCATCATGAGAAATAATACAATCCTAGCAATGGCATGTTATTGTTAGAACAAGTACAATCAAACTGACTTGAATTAGCATAGTTTTGGAAAATTACTTTGGTTTTGAGAGTACTGTGTTGATATTGCTTGTAAAGTTACAAAACTATTGCTTGTTTAATAGTAGTATAGATCCAAAGTTTTGAGTTGTAGTTTGAAGATAAAATTATTTTTATACTCTAGTTTATGTGGGTTTGATTTGCAGTTTTTGAATGATAATGTCTCAATTAAAGCAACCAGTTCAAATGTCTGTCTTTTTACTATATGAAGAACAGTGAGGAAAACATAGCTGGAAATACTTAACAAAACAGGAAAGATTTTTCAGCAAAAGAGTGAGTGTAATCATACGGAAACACTTGCAAGAGGAGAATAAAGTTTTCTCAACTTTAGTTGAGTAGTTTATTATATTGCTACATGGAAATGTGAAAACATACTTCATCTGTGAAATCCTGCAGGAAAATTATCTTGAAAAATTAGGTCTTTCTGTTCATAAACACATCTTAGGTACATGTGGTACAAGTGCAGTACCACTACACACACCATGAAATGTTCTTTGATCACGTTACAAACAAGTCTGGCTAAGACACAAATAGCATATAACTATCTGTTGCTATATAAGGAAGATAAGGTGAGGGAAGCATAATTTATAAAACAACCACCCTGCTTGAAGATCCTGCAGCTCACATGGCTGGCAGACACAGAAATAATTTCACAAATGAAAATGGAAGATGCAAAATCCATGGAGATTGTGCTGAAGGTTTGTTTCATTTGGCTTACTTTAAGATTATGAGAATCTCTACAAATATGATATATATACACGTATTATATGTACGTAATGCATACATATATGGCTATGTATATGAAAATAAATGTGTGAAAAGCTGTAAAAGAGGAATTTGAGTTACATGGAAGAAATGTTTCAAAAGAGGCTACAGGGGGATATTTTTGTATAGTACTTAACTGAACAAGTAAAGTTAAAGTTCATTTATTTGAAAAGATGGTTGAAGAGACAGCAAACAGAAATGGTCATTGATCATATAAAAAGTATCTGAAAATATGAAGGGGTCCAGATTCTGTACCCCTGTTCTGCCCACTGGAGGTAGCACAAGGTATCCATTATCCCATAGGCTGAGAATTTGCCCGCCCTGGGGAGGCCCGACGCTGCTCTGTCCCTCTCCCGTGCCAGCAGCTCTCTCATCCTTCACACAGGGTTGGTAAGGAGAGCATTAGAAAGCACGCCTACTCACTAGCAATTTTCAGCTGCATTATTTCCTAGATGACATCTGTAGTAGAAAACACAACGGGCTACAGCCCAGCCAAGAGTTGGTGGCAAAGGACAGCTCACATGCACACGGCTAACCTGTCTGCTCTCCTGAAGCAAGTTGGCTTCCATCATACTACCCACTAAGACCAGTCCCTAACCCATGGCATTCCCCAAATCTTGCTGTGTCTTACCTGAGTGCTCACTGGGCTGGACCAAAAGCATTTGCAGTAAAAGAGCAGGCTAATGGTTAGTTGGCGTGGATTATCACACAGTAGAGCTCAAGTGTGTGCCTAGGCCCAGTTTAGCTCAGTAACACAGATGTAGCCTTATGAGCTATGTCCAGTTGACAATAATTACAACAGTACTAGCCTGCTCACAATTAAAATCACAATGGCATGAAAACCAATAATCTATAGGTAATTTTCAGGCTACTGTTTCTTGGACTCAAATGTCAATGAATGTATAAATTTGGATGTAATGTGTGGCTTGATAAAAGGGAAAGAAGGCGTAGAAAATCTCAAAAATTGATAAAGAAAGTCAGAGGAGGGCAATAAAAAGCAAAACAGCACTTATCTAATGGGGAAGTATTTTAACTGGACATTCTTTACCCAAAATAAGCAAGGTTACAATAAAGAATTGTATGACCATGGTATATGACCATTTTGTAAATAGATTTAGTTCATTATTAAAATGCAGTTTGTGCCCCACCTGTGTAGATCTCCTTGTAGGATGAAAGCCTGAAACATCATGCATTTCCTTATGGTGTGTTATTCTGAAACTTTTGAGAAGGACCTGATGCTGAAGTGGGTACACCTCAATATAAAATAGTGACCTCATTGTGCACATGATGGGATAAGTGCTTTACTGAAGATTTATATAGATTTCAAGAAGGGATATGCAATAATATTTTGGGGATTAATGTAGTCTCTGTATTACTTAGACGGTTTTCCAGTATGTGGTGTAATTACTGTTAGGTTCCAGGTCATATTTTGACCTAGTGAGGTCGCCGGCTATTTTCACGATCATTTCTAATTTTACAGGTTGTAGAAAACTATGTGCAGGATATATGAAAAGGGGAAATCAAATTACAGTCATAACTACTTTGTGACCTGGGATTAACTGCTTAGGTCTGAAGACAGAAAAAAAGAAGGGAAAATGTGGCAAGTTGACAATGTTGGAACGTAATGCATTAGTGTTTGGTTGAATATTGTCTTTTAAGTTACTCAGAGGTAAAGAGAGGAAATAAAAGGCTCACATAGAAACTATATACAAATTCTGGAAGGGTGTCAGCTCCTCTGATGAGTGCTGAGGACATAAATTAAATAAATACATTGGGAAGTTTTTTTAGGATGCTATAGATCAAAGGAAAATGGCCAGAAGTTGAGAAGAAAGGTTGGGAGTAGGTGTTTGGAAACAATTCTTAATAGGAAATGATTCTTAATGGAACACTGGGAATCAAATAGACTGTCATGATGACTATTCAGCAGTAAATTTCCCTATAGATGAAGTATTTGGAGAAGCAGTCCTGTAGGAATGCAGGCAGCTTTTCTGGAGGAGTTAACTGGCTATTCTGGATTTACTGTATTGCTGTCAACTGTAGGGGCAACACAGTGAGAAACGTGTTGGGAAAAATAACTTCTGTAGTAGGAATGTATGATTCTGTACCTTTGGTTTGCTTTGGCTTCAGTAGAGTTATGTTCTTGCAAATAATAGAAATATATTCTTGCAAATAATAGAAACTATATTAAACGAAGCAAGAGAATATGAATGAAAAATATGAGAAAGTACAATTATGTACACATAGATGGAGAAAAACACAGCAAATCTGTCACATATACTACATACCTAGCTGTGTTCTTTCTTATGACTTTGTAATTTTGAAATGCAAATGCATTATATAAAATTATAATATTATGATCCCCTTGAGCATAGTTTAGAAAATGACACGAAACAACCAAACAAAATATTTGAAGTTGTCCACTTCTCTCTGACTACATTACATATTCTAAACTTAACATCTGAACTGCCGGAACTGGTAGTTCCTGTTTGGAGGAAAAAAGTCATTTTAAGACTTCTATGAAAAGAGATTCTGAAAAGTGTGATGGCAGCTAATGTAGGTACAACTGTCTGCTAGAAAAGTGTTTAAACTGTTTCTCTCTTCATTGCATATACATTCTGTGCCCATCACTACTGCTCAAATAATCACTTGCTGAGGGTTTGCTCCTCTGCTTCCCGAGGAAGTGGAGGGACATAGTTTTTGAGGCTGCTGGAAGCCAAGTTGGAGTATGACAAGGAGGAGGGGAGGTGACTACATCAAAATTTTGATTGAAGGATAGAGGGATTGCTAAAACGTTTTTCCAGAGCTGGGATTGGGTGGCTCTGAGCAGGAGTGTAATGCTGCTGGGAGCCTGTAAGCCTATTTACTCATTTAGTATATTGAGAGCACACCTACCTATCATGGGATTTGGATGTTTTGCAGATGGATAGGTTAACTAGATTACAAAGAACAACTACTAAATTTCGGGAATTCATTATGAAAGTACCCTATGAATAAACTATATGAATATTAAAAAGCAAAACCAAACCATAGAAACCACTTACTTATAAGCACTTTCATATATGACTGTGGTATAGTTGCATAGTCTGTGCAAGTGAAGCAGAGCAAAGCAGCAGAAAATCTGGGGTAGATGTCATAAACCGCTGCCCAGTTTTGCATTAGTTTTTTTGGGGGGGCAGGGTGGGGGTTGTTTGTTGTTTTGGGTTTTTTTCCTTCTTTCCAAGGAAATAATTTGGAGATTCCTGGGATAAGCTATCTCTGGATAAAAAAAAACAAAGCATAAAGAGACTAAGTTCTCTAAAGGCAGGCATCTGGAAATAAGCGTGAAGCCAGCCAGCCATTGCAGCCTTTAGAGCACTTCTTTGATCCATTATTATCTTACATATTTTATTTTACTTTTCTTGGTCCACATTATTTCTGCTTTATTCAGACAAAAGTCCTTGAAAACAATACAGAACGTGACATACTTTTACCACAAACTAATAATTGTATAATCATCAAAAAGAGATGCCATAGTATATTTCAACTAGCAACATCCTTCTGCCTCCATTTCAGCATAATTTATCTATTTTAAGACAATAGAGATACAGGCTTGGAGTCAAATCTTCCTTCTATTATGTTTGATTTTCAAAGAAAACTTGGTTTATGCCTGCCTTTCCATCCATCTCTCTGTGTATTTATTAAGAATATTATCATTCTTGTTTTAGCTGCTAAATAAAAATAAAAGTTACAGTACTACTAAGTAGAAGGTATACAAAATCCCTGTTCTATCCAGTTCTGTCAAAAAAAGGAAAAAAATAAGAACAAGTTACTTATTCTACATTCAAAGTGTCATTACTGGTTTCTAAAAGAGTTACTGAAGAGATGGACACATATGTTTTGTTTCAAGGGTCTGGGGGACTTACTGCTCCAGAGTGCCACAAGGGTCTGTGGGACTTAATGCCACAAATTTCCAAATAACATTGATACTGTCTGGTTTTACAGGTGAAGGAAAATCAAAGAATGCTCAGAATGGCCAGAATAAAAGTCAATGAATAAAATTGTTTTATCTCTGTGTTAAAATAAAGTCTGGAAAAGGAAAATTATTTTGATTTCCTAGTAAAGGTGAATCCATAGGAGAGCACATGAGTGAAAAGGTTTTTGGAAAGCAAAATTTATAAGGCATGTTTCAAAAGAGTTGTATTTGTTTAGTCTAGAGAAGAGAAGACTGGGGAAAATAATCTGACAACTAAGGATTACTGTGAAGAAGATGGTAACCAGTTGTTTCTTGTACCCAGTTGTGAAAGGGCAAGAAAAAATTACCTTAATTTACAGTGAAGAAAAACAGGCTACATATTTGGAAAATCCTTCTAAGTAAAAGGACAGTTAAAGACTGGAACCAGGCTATCTGATGACGGTGGAGCATCTTCCTCACTGGCAATTTACAACAGATTAGACAAAAAGTTTCTTTCATCACAATGCTCTTACGTCTATCTTCTTTCATAATTGTTGACTCCACTCAATAAATAATCCAGAATATTAAGTAGTAATTTGAAAACTAAATTCAGAATGTGGAGATGAAATTGGATAGTCTGAACACATGGTAAATCATCAAAAATGCAGATATCTATTTTTTGTCAGTATTCTTGTGTTTTGTATGCCTTTCTATGTTTTAATTTTCACTTAATTTTTAAATTCATATACATATAATTTTTATTTACAGGTCATCGATAAGGATAAAGCATTTTACCTGTTCATGCAAGCAGTTCTATTACTCTGCTTATGCTGCTTGATCCTCCCAACAGGACACTGGTTTCAGCATTGTCAATACCCTTTTTCCTTGACTTCTAATGCTATCTAGCACATGCTCTTCAGGTATGTATAGCTTTGGTGATACTATGGGGAAATATTCTGCATTCAAAACACATGTAGTTACTTTTAACTCACGTAGAGTTAGCTAGGGTTTATTATTTGACACAGTATCTGAAAATGTCTAACTCCTAAATAAAACCAGAACTTTGATGATGAATTTTACTTTCTGTGGTTAACAGCCTGTTTTTACTGTGATAAGTGAAGCCTGTTAGTAATAAAAATGAAACCCAGTATCTGTCTTGTGATAATGGAACCCTAAAGTGAAATTAGTTAGTGATATTAGAAAGTATCACTTGTATTTCTGATCCAAACCTCAAGATATTTTATTTTCCTGTACTCAAAAACAACATTAAAGGATATCTATGGTTCACGTTACCAGCATTCATGGCCTTGATTATAATGTGAATCATTTGCGTATATGCTTTTGTTAGAGCATAAAATATGTAACATAAGAGAGCAAGGATGTTGAAGGATTGAAGATCATTTGCCCATTCAGAATACTGAAAGAATTCAGTCTATTCACAATACTGGCTAGGGTGTCTGTTCTTTCTAAGAAATTCAGTTTGAAGGATAATGAGAAAGCCATTTGTATTTACTACTTGATAATCTGTTAGCTGCTTAAGGACTTATATGTTCATATCAAACAATAATTAAAGTCCTCAAAGTGTTTATCTTTCAGTGGTTTTTAATGTATTGGGCCTGCGACAAGAAAGACTGTGAATGTTTGCAAATGGACATTTTATTGTACCTTATTCCCTCAAATTTTGTTTGAAATGTTTCAAATATTAGAAGCAGCTGTATTAAAAATGTGAGTAGTGTACAGAGAATCAAGTGGCTTTCACTTGGTTAATCTCCCAGAGGGAAAGATCTGAGTAGGAGAAGTAGCACCCCTTCACTTTTGTAGCTCTGTCTTCTTAACTTGATATAGAACCAAGGGGTTCCAGTATAACTTTTCTGTTTAATACTGCACTTGAATCATCTAGATTTACCTGGCTTTGGTTTATGGCTTGGTTTTTTTAAGTAGGAGATACCTACTTACTCTATTTGACAATTAACTTAAAAAGAGACCACCAAAGTCTCAAAACCTTTATAATACGATCTGGAGAAAGATTGTTATCAACTTGAGTAAAATTATTCAAGAATATGAATCATATACCACTGCACCTTTATATTCATAGTTTATATAGAAGGAAAACAGTATAGGTCAGAGAAGCTTTTGGAGGAGCATGTCTAGCAAATACCTTTAGAATGTTTAACTCATACACTTTTTTAGAAGGATAGGAAAATATAATTCCTGGATAGGAGTGAAATACTGCTTTAAAAAGGCCTGTGAAAGTTGAGTGACTTGACTTCTCATGAAAGCCAAAGAAGTAGCTTATGATGTTTCGTGAAGAGAGAATAATGGTTCTAAATTGTGAGATGCCTTAATGAATTAAACAAATTGAGAAAAATGAAAAAAACTACTAAGGCTCATTTACTTACAATTGAAATCTAAGATTGTCTGGTTTTACTTGTCAGAACTTGCTTTTCAACATGTATATTAATTTAATAATTTTTGTAATTGAACATTTGTATTTATGGTTTGAAGTTATAAAATGCAAAATATATTTTCAAGTTTCTCATTTAGTATTTTATTGAACAGTTTAAAAATAAATTTTGCTGACTAAAGAAAGTATTTACTTAACCAGAGGGGATTTATGATAAGAAATGTAGTTTGCCTGCATATCTTCAGAGGCCCAATGCAGCTACTGCAGAAATCAACCCCCAGCATGGTCCCTGTGTCTATTTTGGGTAGTATGATACTCAGAAAAATATAGAATCATAGAATTGTCAGGGTTGGAAGGGACCTTAAAGATCATCTAGTTCCAACCCCCCTTCCATGGGCAGGGGACCCCCATAGAGTTAATAATATAGAAGGATCTGCCCCCCATTTTCAAAGGTGCCAATGAATTGATCATCTCATAATACTTACAGAAAGAATAATTAAGGGTGGTGAGAAAGAAAAAGAATATATGCAGTTTGATTAAGTGAGGCAAACAACTATGTACAAGGAAACTGGAATGATGTAATATTTATTTAAGTTCGCAGGGGAATGTATAATTGGAGGTAGAGTTGGGAAAACACGTTATGCAGTTATTCAGCGTTACTCTATTTTAGCAGGTTTAATAATGTTTTAAGGTGGTGGTAGTCCCCTTATTTAATATAACTGCAATTGGACTGGACAAAGTAGTAGAAAATGTACTTCAGAAAGACAATCCTAGGGTTGTATACAGGTTGGAATATATAAGTGCTAACATTTAAGAATGTGGAAGTTTTTTGGCCGGTTTTGAGAACTAAATAAGAAAATGTCAGAATTCAGAAAATCTTTTCTCTGGAGTGTACTAGAAAGTGTATTTGTATGTAGTTTTGGACTCTGCAGACTAACATCGTTATGTACAGTAACAGCATAAAGAGATGGTTGCTTTCTTAATGCAATTCATGTGTGTGTTAATTTGTATAGCCTGGTTTTCCATCTAAGATGGCCAAAGCACAGAGAGTTATTTTAATTGCCCAATTTTTATAAAGAGGATGAATAACTCATCTGGGATGCTTTTGGCTGCTTCTTTGAGCGGTTGTGTAGGTGGATTTCGTTGCTGGTGTGTATGTGCCCCATGAGTGCAAGGACAAATTATTTGGATGAGTCCATTAGGTGGTATCAGCAGACTACTGCTTGAAGCACCCTCATGTCCACTATCCTCAAAGCATGAAATAGTGATGTAAGTACAAGCATTCATGATTTCATTATTTCCATAGTACCACAAGGACAGAAATAATGCAGTATATGTACTGTGTGATTTATTTAACTTTATATGTAATAGTATAATTAATTTCATGGAGTAAATTAAGTTTCCTTATGACCATTAACAAAATACATTTTGAGGTAACATGCTAGATATATCTCTATATATGGATAAAGGAGTCATAAGTTATAGGGGTTTAAGATTTTCCCTGATGT
>VYZX01009052.1:0-13442 GCA_013401335.1 Brachypteracias leptosomus | reverse complement strand
GAAACATACAGCAGGGGAAGGAGGGAGAAGACTTCCCTTGAACAGAAATTGATTTAGTTCTAAATTCCACAAGTACAGCTATAGTTATGATTTAAGGCAGTGTTGCTTCCTCAGTGTCTTAAAAGCAGTGATTTTAAGCTTCTGGGACATAGCCATTACCAGGGACCACTTGTGTTGGCAAGGGAGTCCAATGGAGGCAAGAGGAGCATGATTCCCATTTATAAGTTGTTCCCCATGCATGTAGCAAGGGATAAAAAATTCATCAGCAATATGGTGTGTCGTCTTAATGTATTTTAAAGCCCAGTGCCTGAAAAGACTTATTTTATTACTTGCTCCCTGCAGGGACCTTGATAGTGACTGGCTTTGTGTTGAGTGCCTTATGTATTTGTAGCCCCGATAGCAGTGATTGTCTTTGTATTTTCAGTACCATGTTGTACATAGTGCTTGAGTGAGTTGTTGGTCTTGCGTCTTTTCTCTCTTTTACTCTCTAACAAGCTATCCGGCTTATTAGAAAAAATAAACACCAGAAAGGGATTCCCTTCTATGTGTGATTGCAGAAGCAAACGTTTCATTACAAATCTCTGGCACAGCCTCCTGCACCTACAACTTTACAGAAAGGTGAGGGGGCGAGCAGTTCAGTGTCAACTATCCACGCCTCAGCACTTTCATTTGCTATTTCAAATTCAGACTGGAGTAGTATCCATAATCTCCTATCCAATCACTAATCCTCAGGGATTTTGAATTGCCAGCCTACAAGATGTCTATTTTTACTTAGGGGTCCATGCAGCTGAGAAAAGACATTAGATTGCTCATAGGAACACTGGACTACATTACAGAGGGCAACCCTTCGGTCTTGCTCATGAACCAAGCAGGGATTTTCTGTTGGTTTTGTGTTCCCTCTGCCTCCTCCCAGAAAAAGTAGCTGTCAGCACAGCCTGTCTCAGATGATAAAGGACTGAAGTGTAGCACCACGACAGATGATTCTGTTCACATGGGTCTAAAACTATATGATCAATATTCTCAGACTTAAAAAAACAGCAACATTGATTTGAAACGCTTGGTTATGGTTTTGCTGTTATACATGATATTATCAAGAGCTTTTTACTTCCCAGAGGAGATATCCTAGACAGTAACAGGTCAATTAAATCAGCTTCTAGGTCATCTTTTAAAATCAGTGGAAACATTTCAGCATTTATAGTCTCTCACAAAACATTCTGTACTTTATTTACACTGTGTACAATGTTGATCAAAACCACAGCCTTGCAACTACCTGGTACGCACTGCATCAGATGTCTATGGTACACAAAAAAGTCCTCTCCTCCTTTGAACAAACAATACTTGGCGTAGTGTCATCTTCATACCTTAATGTACCAAGGGTCTCAGTCACAGACAGGTTTATTCACTGACAGGGATTTGCTCACATTCAGAATGTCTGTGATGCTCAAGGAGTGCTTTGTTTCCATATAAATATCTCAGAGTCAGGACCATCTCCTTGAACAAAAAGTACATTTGGTTTTGCTTTTCAGGGATTTGCCAAACAATGTCCATAGTCAGTGTGATAATTAATCATGTTTTGTCAACAAGCCTGGGAGGAGCAAGACCATCTTCTGGAACTTTCATGTGACACATGGCTCTGAATTACGCCAGTCAGAACCAGGCAACATTTGGGGTTAGAGTTGGTAGTGCTAGAGGCTCTGAGCCCTTCTGACCTTCAGCGTATCTAACCAGCATAGCAGGGAGTCAACAACAATGACCTGTCTCCCAGCTTTAACTTTTTTCAAATGGGGACTTGTTCATAACAGACAGGAATAGGTGTCCTGTTCTAACTAGAGGGATGCTGGCAACTCCTGAAATAATGTTTTGTTTGTCTGTTTAATAACACAGATTTTGTATGCCCCTTTTTTTTACCTTTCTTTGTGTCTTGTGAAACTTTCAGTACAATCTCTACCTGCTTAACCAAACATACTCTTCCGAAATAGTAGTCAGATCCTGCAGCCAAACCCAGTATGATTATGTCCGATAGACTGGGTGTTGCCTAGGTGAAATTTGCTGACAGAAACTATTTTGCAACAGTACAGATCATTTTGTGTCCAATAGAGTCACTTTAACTAGAGTTACTCACATACCTAAATGAAAAGACTTTGTGTTTGAGTATCCTAGCATCATCAGTGTCCCTTAATGTCTTCTATTTCAATAGTACAGGACTGTACAATACCTTTCACACTACCTGGAGTTTACATAATTTCTCTAAAAGTGCATTTTTTTTGCCATAGCTGCTTAACTACTTCACTACAGGGGTACAATATACCTTACCTTGTAGGAAGATTTCTGAAAGACCTTTGTTTATATTTTTACCTAAGAATGGAGACCTGTCTTACTTATCTGTATAATTTTCTACTAATAGAAATTGGGCTTTTCTGTCTGCTTGTGAAATACTTCTGTGCCTTGTAAAACACATAGCAGGGAAAATGGGACTGTACTGCATGGGTTATGAATCTCCTACTGAAATAATAGGAAACTCTCACGAGCTTCTGCTGGTTTAATTATGAAGTTAACTGTGCCTGCTTAAGGTCCACTGCCAAACTCTAGAAACAATGGCCTCCTCCTTTAGGGGAAGCTTGAATTGCTTTCTCTTCAGTTTTCTACTTCAGTTTTTAGATGAAATTTGCATTGATTCCTTGAGCTTTAGTTCTTAGCAAGTAATTTTTTTAGAATGGGGCTGATTTTTGTGGATTGGCAAATTTTCTTCTCTTCATTTCCACTCCCTACTATTCTTTTAGATTCTGCTTGCAGAAAGACCAGCAGGGTTTTAAGAGCACAATATGCATGACTGCATCTTTTCCTCTAATGCATCTTCCCTAACAGTGGGAAAGAATGGCTCTCTCAGAATGGGCTCATCTAAGCTTCCAGTTCCCCAGGATCTTGGAAGGACTTCTGTGCAATAGCAGCTTCAGCATCTGCTGCAGATAGCAGACAAACTGGTGGTTGATTGGCAGAGCTAAGAAGAAATAGATTTTCAGCACAGGGGCAATGGACTCTTCTTCAGAGACTTTAATTACGGCACCCCTTTAACACTTCTTCAAAATAGCAATAAATATTTTAAAATCATGCCTGAAGAGGATGAACGGGGATCAGCTTTTCACCTTCACTATCAATAAAAAAATGAGGGTTCATCAGATGAAGCTGGCAGTAGGCAGGTTCAAAGCAAGTAATACAATAAATTATATTGTTTTATATGTTCATGGGTAATATACTCATGACATTCTTTGCCTAAAGACAGTATAGATGAGAGATTCACACTGATCTAAGGAGAGACTGCACAAGACCTTGGAAGAGAGATCTAGTAAAGGTCACTTATTAGACAAATCACATCAGGCTCAGGAAACCCCCTGAGCAAAACAAAATTGGGTACTGGAATCTGTGGGCTTTATCAAATGTACTTGTCTTGGTCCTGCTGTTCTCTGAGAGAGTAAGAATTGGCTTGTGTCTGCTCTTGGAGATAGGTAAATGGGCCAAGTGTATGCCTGGCCTGAACCAGTCTAACCTCTCTTGTATTCTTCAAATAATGTTTATTTATGAATCTTGGCCTATTCACAGTCTTTGCAAAAATGAAACAAATACTTTCATGACCTTCCCCTCTTTGAATCAAACCAACTAGAGCTAACCTTAGTCATTCTCGTTCCTTTTACTGCATTGTCAGCTTTGCTAACTACATAATCTGTGGTATTTCAAATATTTTATGACATATGTTAATGAAATGCCTCTACATCACCTCTTTTTCCTCATTTAACCATGCCCTTACCCAAGCCAAACTTTATTTATCTTTATCTCTTTAGAAACTTGTTGCTACCATTGTAATTTTGAATAGTGACTTTTCTTGTTCCTTGTGCTGGTCTTCAGATTCTCTCTACTACAGAGAGGAGATCTTTGAGCCCACTAAAGAAAAGAGCAAGAAAATTAATAGAAAATCCGTGGGATAGTGTTGTTTCCATCACAGTAATTTGGGAGGAGGAATTTCATTCTGATCCTTATTAAGTGCATAAATCAAATCCACAGATCTGTAATGACAAATCTGTAAGTCATGTTCCAAAATTCAGCAAGCCAGGCTCACAACCTTTGGACATTTTCAGAAATAACTTTCCTTCTCTTCCTTTCAACTTGGAGAGTTGTCCTGATAGTGTGTTTATCCTCCTAAGTCACTTAGCAAGGACAAGGAAATTGAATGGGAAGTCTCTATATTTAGCAGAGATTAAGGTGGTCGATGCTTATGTTCAGTTCCCTGGTTAGCTTAAAGTCCTTCCACTTTTCATTAGATAGGCGTAGGTAGGTGCAGCCAGTGCCTGAGGAGAAGGGGAATAGGAAGAGATGGAGAAGCAGGGGAAGATCTAGACTCCTTCATAGCATCATTTCTCCCTCAGCCTCCGGCTGCCAGTAAAACTGCACCTGAACAGCCAGTGCTTTAAAAAAGAAAGAAAAATCCTCTTCTCTGGCTTTTTACTTTTAACACCTCAGGTGTTGAGCAAATGAAAATGAACCTCTGTGCCAGAGCTCTGTCTCTTTAACTTTGTATGTACACCAGCAGGCACAGTAGGTACCCGTTCGGTTTTGAACATGCTATAGCATAAATGGCTGATAAATCAGAAAGGAAGGAACCCACACTTTTTATTCTTTTTCTGACCTCTTGGAGTGATTAATATGTGTTTAATGAGTTCTATATGTACACTTTATTTAAATTAAATGTTTCTTTTGTAACAAGACCACTTAAAATTAAGTATGGAAGTAGGGCATCCGGTGTTAAGGTTAAATGTACTATAATATTTTAAAATAACACAACGAGAAAAACTATGCAACACATTTTTTGATGCCAGAGTTTTAGAGAAGGTCAAACCACTGAAGGGGTGGATGTCACTGTCAGAGCAGGTGAAACTATAACCTACAGAATATCGAATCTGCTTCTGATACCTTTTTTTTTCCTTCTTTTAATATATTCATCTACTTTATATTAATGACTAGTATGTTTAAAATTGAAAAATCCACTGGGAGATGAAAAAGCAGGCAATTTCATTTTTTCTCATCAGATCCACGGAGGAAAACTGTAAGAGGATGAGATGTACTAGTTCTAAAGTCTTGAAGGTCATGCTGACCAGAAACAATCACTTAATTTCACCCAACTAGCAGTGATTAGTCCTTGTTGAATAAATCAGTTTTCAGTGCAGTATGTTCTGGTATTTTTTTTTTCTTATATGTTATGTACTTCTATGGTTATTTAATTTCACTGATAAAAATGAAGTGCTCTTTTGCTGCATTTCAATTGAATTCCATTTTCCATCTACACAGAGTGTACAAATTATAATTGGAAGACTGAATCATGTGGTAAAGAAAAGCCATTAAATTTTCTATCATAAAATGTAAGAATAAAGAATCAGAGGTTAGTTATATAGATGATTAAAATTGTACAGGCATGAAATAACAATCTGGATAGCAAAAAGAATAATATTTTGTAAAGAGGGTATATTTAGTTGAATAATGGCCTTTAAAATTAAAAAGAAAAAAAGCAAATGTAAAACTTGACCAAAATAGACTGCGTAAGACAAGGTCTTTCTCTTTTGAGAGAAAGAATTGAGACTCCAACTTAGAGACACAAACCAATCCACACAGACTGCTGATAACACACACTTGTAGTTCTGGGTCCTAAACAAACACAATATGGGCCTTGCAAGTGCTTTAGAAAGCCCTGGTTAATAATCAGTTGTCCAGGAGTCCCCTCTGACCTGCGCAGGCCCTCCTTCGTCTTGGAACAAAACCCCGGCAGCTGTTGCTGACAGGGGCCATCATGGTGCCGTGGCTGCAGCCCTTGCCTCTGCTTCTGCCTCCCTCGCCCTTCCCGCTGCACGCAGGGGGAGAAACCTGCATCTGCAGCTTACGTTCAGAGCAAATTAAAGAAAGCTGGGCAGCCGAGTTACTGGGACCTGCCTCAGAATAAGGGAGAAGGAGATGACCCAGGGTTAGATGACCCTGACTATCAAGAGTGTTGCCTTGACAAATAGTAATTGCCTGACAATTGCTCTAGGTTTGGAAAACATATGTTATCATGTTCATGCTGTATCCACTGATAGAGATTGTTTTCATTACACATACTGGATATTTCTAACTCCACTGAACCTACTGATGTGTGAAAACATAGATAAGTCTCAAACTAGAGGTCTCAAACTTGAAAGTCTGAGACTTGAAAGTCTCTCCTTTGTTCAGATTACTCCTTTTGACTAGCGGATGTCTGTCTTTAACTCAAGAATCCGTCTATGTCCAGCATCTACAGTGGTCTTTGAAATTTTTTTTTTTTTTTTTTTGAATGGTGTCTTTGTTAAAGTTGGAGAAGTTTCAATGAAAGAATATCTCAGTTTTGTGCTTGGTGAATGCTGTTGTATTAATTATCTCCTTGTATAAGTTTCAGCGTGAAGACTGTTGGACACATTAAAGAGCAGTCCACACTCACAGCTCGGTACTTAAGGCATATGCAGAAGTTCAGCATTGATTACATATTTTATACACTGTAAGAACTTAACATTTTGATCTGTACTGTAACAGAACTTCCTTTTGAACTACTGTCTACAGTTACTGTTTCCTCCCCTTTCAGCGAAAATTTTAGTGATAGCATAAACATGAACCTCTTTCAGTTGAAAAGGATTCTATTTTCTTTGAAATAAAATATTCCTTTTTCTGGAAAGCTGTCGAGTCTCTCCCTGGCATAATCTTATCTTTTTCTGTTTTTTCTTATACCTTAACACGTGCCTGCTTAAGTATCAAGAAACTTTGCCGAGCAAGAAAAGTTGTAGGGAGACATAACAGATGATAGGAATATTTTGGGGGGAGTATAGATAGCTAAAATTAAAAAAAGGGAAGGAGAGACAACATATGATGTATAGCACTCATATGAGCTCAAGTGCTTAGAGATGTGTATACTTGCTGGCTTGCTGTATTAAAGAAAAGACAGCAGGAGTCTGTCAGGGGTCAGTACTTGGTCACTCATGACCTCAGGGGCATAGAGAGGTAGAATCTTTGTGACATGATTTGCAAGAGAATGTGTGAGCTTTGATTTGTTCATGTACACAGCATAGGAAAGTAAATAGGATATTGCTTTCTTATTTGATGATGACTTTAGTCATCTAACTCAGCATCTGCCATTACAGTTCTGTTCTTACTTGAACATAAGGAAAAAACTTCTTTACTGTGAGAGTGACAGAGCACTGGAACAGGCTGCCCAGGGAGGTTGTGGAGTCTTCTTCTCTGGAAAGATTCAAAACCTGCCTGAACATGTTCTTGTGCACCCTGCTCTAGGTGAACCTGCTTTGGCAGGGGGGTTGGACTAGGTGATCTCCAGAGGTTCCTTCCAACTTCTACTGTTCTGTGATTCTTTATCTTTCCCTCCATTTTTGTATGCCTTTTTCATATTTCCAGCAGGCTCTCCCTTTACAATGACGAATCTTAAGCATGAGAAAAGGACAGTTTTGCTACTACTTGTAAATGTATTGTCATATGACACAACCTGTCATTATTTTAATTCTTGCTTTCAAATGAAATGTCTGCCAGTCTGTATATGGAAATCACGTATTATTAGCAATGACAACAGTAATACCTAGATCTAATATACAGCTTTTTATCTATAGATCTCAACCTTTTTTTGAGCCTGGAAAGAGATTTTATTCCTTTTAAAACTCATAGAGCTCAGGTAGAAGTGACTAAGGCAAGACTAAATAGCATTTATACCTTCTTACTGTCGGGCTGCTTGACAGATGATAGCAAAATGACACAGCTTTTCTAGCCTCTGAGTGCCACTGACTCACAGCCCAGCATCTATGCAGTGCTTTGTGCAGACTCTCTTCCACTGCACCCAAAACTTCCCCTATTCTAACAGGAGGAGGCTTATGGCTTCTTTCGACAGTTTCTACAGAAGGACCTTTCCCTGAGCGAGATATGAGGCTTACAGTTCCTTTTCCCAGTCAGGTCTTCATATCTAATGTGAAGAGTGGGGAAGACTGGTGAGACTTTCAATCACTGTCATTTTTTGTTCTTTCATATGGGAATATGGTACAGCATAAGAACTCCTTTAAGGGAGATCTTCCTAGATGAATTAGCCTAGATGGATTTGACATCCAGTAGGCACTGCTAACTAGGCACCTTGCTTCTGGAACTATCGCTTTTATATTTTGAAAAGACAAATAACAAGTAAACAAAATGTTGCTAAATGCTTATTTCAGATCTTAGGTTATTGTAGACTTTTAATAAGAGTAGTATACGTAGCCTTGGGACGTCCTGTAAGCCTTATTTTGTCTCTTAGATACAGTGAGAGGTAGAACAGATTTAATTGTCCCTATCTTAGAATGGAAAAGCCATTGGTGAAATTCTGAGTCAGGGACAGGATTATAGCCCTCATTTGAACTCCCATTTCAAGCCTTGGCCAAAACACCATCCATCTTCCACCTTGATATAGATTTAACATCAGCTGTATGATTTAACATGAAGCATCTGTATGAACAGTAACGAGCAATCTGCACTCAGATGGTGGGATGAAAGAGAGAGCAATTATATTCTTTAATGTGTTAATTCAGTTTATTTAAGTGTGTTCAGGAAATTATGCTGAGTCAATTTATTTTTTCATTTGTTTACAGGTCTACTTTACTTCTAGTGCTGAGCTATGGTGATAGTTCGTTTTTTATGACTTGTGCCAAGCTTGAAGCTTTCAAAATCATGCGTCAAAGGTAAGTTAGTTCAATAATATTCTTATTCATATGCATCCCTAAAAATATTGTACACTTACAGGGGAAGTCCTCATCGCTGAAGTGAAGGCTCAGCTCTTTTGATAAGTCACAGTCCTGAGTAAAGGATGCTGTGAAGCAGTATGTGCTCCTGCAGGGAGCTCAGAGAGAGGTTTTCTCCCAGTGCTCTCCAGTATACTAAGGAAGTGTGCGTACTGCACCAGCTTTTAAAATAGTGCAACCTGATCCTTTCTTTACAGCTCAAAGGGTGGGGGTGGGGAGCAAAGGTGAAAGAATAGTAGCCCAGATCCTCCTTCCCATTTTGGGTCTGGTTTTCTTTGTTGAGCGAAGAGAGCATTAATTGTGCATGACCATTATGAAAAAGGACCCTTTACTCTCACCCTTCGCAGTTCTTGTGACATAGGCCAGGTTTAATTTGGTCCATATTAGCAGAAACTAAGTACACTCACAGGGTTATAATGAGCTTCCCCCTCATTTTCATTTTCCCTCACTGGTATGTAAATCATTGCTTGTAAGGGATACAAATCTGTGGGAGTTATGAAACTGAAGTCATTGCACTAATGTGGAGCTCCTAGTTAGTCTGCAGTGTTTATTGCACTGTTTAGTGTTGTAAAACTAAAACAAAATAAACTCCAAATCAGAAGAGATTATCTAATATTTCTCTAACCAACTAATAAAGTTGGCAAACTAAAATAAATTACTAAACAAACCTTTACAAACAAGGACAGATAATGTGCAAGTTGAGAAATCAGTTTGTTGGAGTTTGACTTGTGGGTAGGTATTTAAAAGTTATCCAACTATAGTAGTTCATAGATTTAACTTGGAAAGACTACCAAAATTAATATTTAGTCAGTAGTTGTGACAGCCAATCAGCACACTGTCATACAGTGGAATCTTTGTGAAATTTATTATTTTATAAGAAAGGATGTTCATGCACATACCATGTCCAGCCAGAAACAAGGATACTAAGAGTCCTGAAAAAGCACAGTGGTTTCGATGTTCCATTTTGCCAGATAGTGCTGCCTAGTTTTCAGCATATTTATTTTTCACTTTTTTGTGCAGACTAAAGGGCATATTTCTCATATGATTAACTACTACTGATTTCCTAATTTCCATTCATCTTTTAAAAAAGATTTATTTGTAGCTATAATCCATGCTGAGAACACTTTTTTAGTCTGTGCTAAAAGTGTCTTGTGTACACATTATATACACATTTTAAAGCAATGCCCTGATTAGCTAATGTCATCCATACATACATAGTATTCAGAATGTTAACTGTACACATAGAAAATATTAATGTAAACTACTACAGTACTTTAAAATATTCTGAAAAAATACATACTTTTAATGAAGTATTAATGCCAAACTTGAAAACCGTTCTATTAGACATTTGTAGCTAGAGGATAAGACCCAGAATCCAGAAGTAGGTTCAAGAGAAGGAACGGGGGAAAAAATACTTCTCATTTCCAGATACTAGAAATGAAACCTGCATAATGACTTCTTCAAATGCTATCAGTCTTCAGTTAGAAGGGTCATGCCATCACTGGCTAGCTGATGGAAGGAAGAGTTTTCTTTTCTTTTCTTTCCCACTTTCCATAAAACACCAGTTACTATAAAAGGATAGCTGGAGCTGTGCTGCTTTCTTCCTGCACCTCAGGCTCCATTTTTAAAAACTTTTTTTTCTCCCCCCTGTATCTTATCCATTGTGAATAACTACTGCACTTTCCTGCTGTTAATAGTTTTGTCATACGGCTGCAACAATATAAAATGGACACTTTGGATAACTTAAAAGCTGGGCACAGGCTTCTAAAAAGTAGTAACTGGACTTGCAGTCTTGTTAGTTATGCATGGCTGCTGCTTGTTAAAGTGCTACTGTGCAAAAGCTGGAACACTGGAACTGCCCGCTTGCAGAACCAGGAAGACTATGCTGTCTGTGTCAGTCAAATTTCCAAATGTAAGTTAGTAACACCCTTTGCAACTGGAAAAATAGAAATGTATTTGGAGTTTTAAACAAAGGCTTTTGAAATTCATAGCACAGGCCTTTATGGTCACCAGAGAAAACCACTTCTTATCATTAGGAATTATGAGGCTGCATTTTTTAAAAGAACTGGGGGGTGAAGGACAGAATTACATTAAAAAAATTTAGAAGCATAAGACTCCAAATGGTACAGTCAGAATGGTCACAGATACGATACTCCATCAGAAGTTGACTAATAATCTTTTTGAAGTGTGAAAAGAGAAAGCAATGATCATTCAGATAATCATATGCTAAATGACTCATTTATGTAATTCAGGTAATCAAAATAAAAGCAGACAAATAAATTATTAATAAGGAGGCTTATTTCTATAAAATAATTTTTTAAAAAAATCTTGATCTTGTGGACCTGAAAAGCCTTTGTATTGTAACATAAAATTAAGTAAAAACTACGTACTGTATATATTAAAATACAGGTTTCAACTTCCCAGTGAGTTCATACAGTTTCACTTTCCTTTGTACTCTAGTAATCCAACTCTAGTCTCCGATGCTTTTTGATAGTTAAACCAGAAGGGCCTATTAACATGAGGGGATATTTATGTGTGTAGGCATATATATGTATATGTACTTCCTTCCTTAGTGGATTAATTTAAGACAAATATGTAATACAGAGGAAGTAGGATCCCATTTTATTTGCTGAACGTCAATAGTTTTACATGTGGGATGTTGAATTAACATTTGTTTATCGTCTCTGGGAGTGTGGCAGATCTGCAGAACAACTAATACCAATCCCAAGGCCTGAATTTGAGAGCAAAGTGGGTTTGAGGGACACAGAAATTTAGCTCACAGTGATGGGAGTTGGCTCCAGTTTCTGTGCCTCAGTCTATAAGCCACGTCCCTACCCAAGCTACTTTTCCAATCCACCTCTTACATCTGCCCACCTTTTGTTTTCAAAAAATGAACAATGTGGAGTTTGCTTTATACTGTTGCCACTTTGATTTCTTTCTGTAACAAGCTCCAGGGCCACAGAAGCAGCCTGGCAGCAGCACTGCAGCTCCGAGTGCCACAGAACTGGGGAGCCCTCCAGGAGCCAGTTACAGCTCCTGGTCACTGGCCAGCCCATTGCTTGTAGAAGTTAGCATGCTTAAGTTGACACTGATCCCTCTAGGGACTAGCTACCAGCTAAACAAAACTGGAGCACAGAGCTAGCCAAGCATAGATTCTCTGTGACCCCGTGTCAGGACCTGTGATCCTGTTGTAAAAGCCAGCTATGTTACCTCCTTGCCCTCTGAGACTCCCAGGGAATCCCCAAGTAAATGGGGGGGGGGAGGGGGGAGTTATTTACATCTCCTTCGTGTCTCTGCCCCAATCTTTGTTTTATGGGTGGGTTTTTTGTGTGTGAAAACAAGAAATGATGGAATACTTTTCAAAAGCACGTTTGTTCCCTTATGAAGGCTTACTACAACAAAGCAAGAATAATTTGCCCCATTAATTATAGATAATGGAAAACGTGTAAGTATCTACGTGGTTAAAGAAGCGAGGGTACTGTCATTAACGGTATCACAACTGTTGTTTACGGCCTGGAGATTTGAATTTTACTGGTAGGTTAGGATATTTAGAAGCCTGGAGACCTCTAAAGTCTAACTATCAAATATACTGAGGGTAGAAGTGCTCATTTGCTTGTGCAGAGGAAATAGAGCAAAGATACACCCCAGCAGAGAAAGCTAGCAGGACAAAGGAGATACTATTGACTCATTCCAGACTGCCGACTTAGCAGCTCAACTTTGTTTCCTTTTAACTTTTGTAACAGTAGGAGCTCAAAGCTTCTCAGTCTATTTTCTGCACAAATAGAAACACCCAGACTTCAAAAACTAATGCACTTTGAAGAAACCCAAGCCATTAACACATTAAAAACTCTGTGTACTACTAGACAGGGCTTCACAGCCGCTTGAATTTTGCAGCGAGTAAATGCTGATGTTTTAGGAATGATTTTACATGGCTGCATTCTGGCAAATGATTCTCGACACGTATTGGTTCGTGGAACACTTTTTGTTGTTTTTAGTATGATATGGATTTATTGACACTGTGGCGGGTAAGTACTGCTTCACAGTATTTTCACAGACTGAGTAACCCCCCCACTACTTTTTCTCCACCAGTAGCATTATTGCAACAAGTTTCTAACCCTGTAACATTACACTTGTGCCACTGGGGAAAGTGTATGATGTGTGAAATTCAGATTTTGTCCTTGGTGCTTAAATCTATTTCCCATTTAAAACAAAACCCCCCAGCTTGTTATTGTCCGCTCTAAACAATTAAATGCTGAAGGCCATCGCTGTGACAGCTTCTATGCTGACACCTTCCCTGTGCCAGACCCCCTCAGGAGGGAGGCCGGCCCCCGGCTCCTGCTTGCTCCCTCCCGGGGGGCCTACAGGGCTTGGGGCAGGGGTGCGGCTTCACAGACACCCCACGCTCACAGATACACCTCGCCTCCCGCCCGAGAAATCGCTTCTCCAGCCTATAGCGTGCCCTCAAAACGTCATAAAACGTCATAAGCGCAATTTTATCGGCATCATGTAAACCTCCCTTGTACCAGAGAGTGTAAGTTTGATTTGTCTTTCGAAGTATTTAGTCTTGGGCTCGGCTCCCCCACTCCCCCCGCGGAACCGCTCACTGCCTCGGTCTCCGCACGGCGT
>VYZX01009049.1:5852-38246 GCA_013401335.1 Brachypteracias leptosomus | reverse complement strand
GACAGACCCACTACAGGTAATAACCATGTTTGAAGTTAGATCTACTTCTGTGTTTCCAGAGGCACATGCTGTAGAAATAGGATTCATCTATAACCATCAACGCATGGACTTTCTCCTGGGTTTTTGCCATTGATAAAGACAAGGGTGCTAGAGAAGCTTTTTTTGTGCCTTCAATTTGATAGTCAATGAGCCTGATTATTGCTTCTGTTAATACTTATTGTAGTAGTATAGCTGTGGATTAAACCTTCTGTCCATGCTGCTCCCTGCTTCCTCTCAACCATTACTGCATCTTGAAGCAGACCATTAGCAGGATGTTTTCGCCTTTCCTCTGCAGCATTTGCATCCCTTGTCTCTATTGTTGAACAGTGGTCAAAACAGTACTGCAAAAATTGTCTGTTTTGTACTGGATGACAGCTTTTGCATAATATTTTGTAGAAGAGTAATTCTGCTGTTCCCCGTAGATGTATTGCACTGTTTTTTTAATCCAGCTAGGGAAGTCTGTGCTGTTGATCTAACAACGAAATACAGGCTTCCAGAAAAGTGGAGGCACTCTAGATGCTATGGTTTGTGTGTGGGAAGAAGGTGAATGACTGGTAAGAGACATTGGCAGGATTTGAGATGCACTAGAAACAAGTTCAGGTATAAAATTATCTTAAAAGCGTACTGTTATTGAGAGCATGAGGAAATAAAAGAATCATACGTTTTAGATGCTGTCTTCCATTATACAAATCCAGTCTTAATAAACTGTAAATACCAGTTGTTTTTCACTTAGCAGTCTGGTTAGAAATGGTTTCTGTGTGTCAATGCATTTGTATATAAAAGTCTACAGTAACATCTCATAATGGTGCTCTTTTGCTTTAGAAGTGCAGAATGATAAAGCAGGTCTCAGACATGAAAGGAGGACCTCTTCTAGCCAGCAGATAGATTAGGAATAGGCAGCGGCTGCTTTTGCAGGGGGCGGGGGTGCTGCAGCTCTAGTAAAGGGTTGTTTTTATCTCCTTTTCAGGGTTTTGATGTTTCTGTCACAATTTATGGAGAGATTTGATGATTTTCCTTGATCCCAGCATCTGGATTGTGGATTAGACACAATCATATATTGAAAGAGGAGAAGAGGGGAGTGGAGAGGGAATAGTTCAATTGGAAGGGACCTACAACGATCATCCGCTGACTGACCTCTTCAGGGCTGAACAAAAGTTGAAGTATATTTAAGGGCATTGATAGGCCCGGGGCATCAACCACCTTTCTAGGAAGCCTTTTACAGGGTTTGACCGCATTCATGGTAAAAAAATGCTTTCTAATGTCAAGTCTGAATCTCTCCTGGTGCAGCTTTGAACCATTGCCATGCGTCCTGTCACATGATCCCAGGGTGAAGAGATCAGCACCTCCCTCTCCACTTACCCTCCTCAGGAAGCCGTAGAGACAAATTAGGTTGTCCTTCAGCATCCTTTTCTCAAAGCTAAACAAACCCAGAGTCTGCAGTGGTTCCTGATAGGACATGCCTTCCAGCCCTTTCACCAGCTTTGTTGCCCTCCTCTGGAAGCATTCAGGTACCTTCATGTCCTTCCTAAATTGTGGGGCCCAGAACTGCACACAGCACTTGAATTGAGACCACACCAACACTGAATACAGCAGGAGAATCATGCCTTTTGACCAGCTGGTGATGCTGTGTTTGATGCACTCCAGGATGGAGTTTCCTTTCTTGGCTGCCAGGGCACACTTGCTGTTGACCAGCACCCCCAGATCCCTTTCTGCAGGGCTCCTGCATCCACTCCTCTCCTAGTTTATGCTTGTACCTGGTGTTATTCCATCCCAGGTGCAGAATCTAGCATTTGTTCTTGTTAAATTTCACACTATTGACCATTGCCCAGTGCTCCAGTCTCTCTAGATCCCTCTGCAAGGGCTCTTGTCCCTTGAGAGAGTCAATAATACCTTCCAGTTGGATGTTGTCAGCAAAGTTGCTAATGATGCATTCAACTCCTGCATACAAATCATTGATAAAAGTATTGAACAGAACCTGCCTTGGGATTGAGTCCTGAGGAAAACCTCTGATGACCTCTATGACTAGCCAGACATAGCCCCAGTCACTACAGCCCTCTGACCCCTGCTGTTCAGCCAGTTCTTCACTCAGCATGTGTACCTGGTCATCTCACAGCTGGACAACTTGTCCAGAAGAATGTTGTGAAGGACAGTATCAAAAGCCTTACTAGAATCCAGAAAAGCCTACATCCACCATCTTGCCTTCATCAATGAAATGAGTGCCTAGAAGGATATTAATTAGTTAAACTTTCCTATTGTGAACTTGTGTTGACTGTGCCCGATGATCACATTGTTCTTTAAATGATGTTCAGTAGTACCCAGTATGATCTCTCTAAGTTTTTCCAGGAACTGAGGTTAGACTAACAGGTCAGTAGTTTCATGGGTCCTCTTGTAACTTGGAATAACTTTGGCTAGCCTCCTGCTGGTGGGGACCTCCCTAGACTCCTATTTTTCTTAAAAAAATCCGAAACAGCAAAGTGCAAATTAAAAGCATATAGACAGAAATAAATTTTAAAAGTGTTCTCTGTGTCTTCTTAAAACGTAATAGCTAGAAAGCAGAGAGGCTTTACTTGCTTGTAAATTAATCTCTTGGGGAGAGGCAGCTGAACCATGATTTTAAATTATTAGGAAGTTAAGATACTATGTAAATAGGAGCAGCAGGAGGAAGGCAGAGGAAAACCAAGCTTTTTGTTTGTTTGTTTGCTTCTCTTTTGGTTTCCATTTTAACCAACCATGCTAAGCCTATGCATAAATAAAGTTCCATATTCATTTTAGATTAAAAATAGATACAAATGATTGCATAAGAAACAGCACAGTAATGCTTTCAGTGTTGTGATGGAGATTAAGAAAGGAAACTTTTCCTCGAGTCTGAATTAAGTGTCTAGAGTAATTGGCAATTTCATATGTTATTTTCACAGTCAGTAAGAGTTTGATGGGCAGAGGCAGAAGAGTAGATTGAAACAGAAAAGTAGAAGGAAAATCAATTTCTGGACATTGTGGAAAGTACCTAGCAGTTGCATTAAAGCTTCTGTCTTTCATGCCATTGATTCTTGGGTCTCCTTTAATTGTGATGGTTCTTGTGCTTTGAGTTATTCTCTCCCTTTTTAACATCCTGCTCATTTCTAAGTTTCTGGTCCAATGTTAAGTTCTGATTCTCATGCCATGACATACTACTGCCTGTTCACGTCATAAGGAAGCATGCTTATTTTGGTAGCAGTCTCATTGTGAGACTGGGACAAATATAGACATCCTCTAAATAAAGAAACCCACAAGGAAACATACGAAGTTTTGCAGGCTTATGGAGTCTCAAAGAAACACGAGAAATTTCTACTTAGTTTTTGTAGGTGATTACAAATACGGCAGCATGGGTTGGTGTGAGTTGTGGAACTTACACTATGGCCATGAATGAATGATTTCTGGTAGAGGAAAGATCTAAAGGTTTTCTGGCATAAGTAGGATCCTAGATACACTGTCTTCAAAACTGTTACGCTATTATCCTCAATTTTTATTAAGTTAGCTGAGTTGCCATCCTTGATTTTATTTTGCAGTTTATTCTGTAAAATGATCACATAGTGGGATCTGCAATTACTTGCAGTATTTTCCAGCTCTGTATCTCCTCCCAGACAATCCTTTGAAGCTTTCCCCACTGACTGTTGTTCTTTTTTTAGTTCCTGTGATTAATTGTGCTTTTGCCTAGCCAGAAGTATCTTAGCTTTTGATTTTACTCATGAAATAGATAAAACTCTGTCCAGTAGTTGTCTTCCTCTTAAACAAGTGATCTGACAGGGGAAGAGCACAAGTCTTTAGAAGTTGCATTTTAGTATCACACAAACTTTGATAGTTTTCTGAGCACAGTAGAGGGACTAGTTAAGAATTAGTGCTTAATTTCTTGTTTTTCTGTCTCTTGGTGAATCTAAACTGTTCCAGGCTTACTGAGATGTTAATGGATGACAAAAGATCGCACAGCAAGCATGCAGGGAAGGAATATATGGACAAGGCCATACGGTATGATTTAAGTACCATTGCATCAGGTAGGCAGTAACAACTGAGACGCCCTTCAGCACCCCAAGACCAGCACATCATAGTACATGTTTGTTCTGATGTCCATGAAAGATACATGTTGTAGCAGACTCCAGAGTACTCATGTGGTGAGTTTCACGGCTCTGGAATGTTATGTATGGCAACTACATTGTGCAGCATTGTTCCTGTGGTTCAGTAGACTTTTGATTAGGTTGATGCAGTCAAAAATCCCTGACTACCTTTAATGAGAAACTTGGTCCTCATGAAAGAAAATATATAGGGGATAAGTCCTCAGCAAAGGACTAGACATTGGGTCAGATGATCCCCTGAAGTCAAGTTTTGTAATATAAAATGAAGATGGATTGAACTGCCTTCCTGCCTGTTGCAGTTGTAGCTGGTACATGGAATGGTTTGCGCAGGCTATGCCAGATGCAATGCCTTAGCTGAACTTTAACTGGTTGTAAAGGATTTACTTTGTTTAATATGCTTTTGGTCTGCTGCATCCTCCTGTGCAGTTTTACTTTTTATAACATTTTTAATGGAACTTATTTTTTGCCCTTAGCTTTATGGAGTTGCTGAAATGCCAGAGAAAAAAGTAATTAAGTAGAGTAATGGCCTAAAATGCAGTTTGTAGTTCTTTGTCGGTACATTTTAAAGAATGCTTTCTGCAGAGTAAAATCTCACAGGGGAATTAATGTGCCCCCAAAGGATACTACCTATATTTTTTTATTATTTTGGGAAAAAAAGAAGAAAATGTGGGGAATTTTGTCATACTCTCTTATAGCTGGGTTGAATGAAGTTTTACTGTTTTCTTTGCCATCTCTTTCACAGTAAATATTTTCTTAAAAAACTAACAGATTTGGCTTGGATATAAAGAGAGGCTCATGTGAAGTGAAGACTTGTGCACACTTCAGTCAGCTCAGTCTAAAATGGCAATTTTAAAACCTCTTGTCCAGTGGCTGCCTAGTTCTGGGCATGACTTACCTCTGTGGGCACCTCAGTTTCTCAGGGTGAGGTTTTTTTAGGGCCTCAGTCTCTATGGATGCCCGCAGGTGCCTCAGGCATGTTTTCCTCCTCAGAGTCTACAAAAATATAAACCACCGAGTACCAATTTTCTGAAGTCATTACATTTGCAACTATCCACCTGCTCTCCTTTATTCAGAACATGCACCAGGATCTATGTCTTTGTTCTGCATATTCTTATTTCCCAGGCCAGTTGCTTACACATCATCCTTTCTGATTGTCAGAGTGAGGGGCTGAAAGATTCAGAGAGCTTCCAAGGAATGTGAGAAGTTTCATGGCTCTGAAGATTACTTATCTATTTTACAGAGAAGACAAACACAGTCTTTAGAGCACAAAGGAGGAAACTAAATTCCCTTCTTCATTTCTGATCTTGGACATTATTGTTTTATTTCCTTTGACTGACTGCCCTGCATTCAGTGTTTCTCTTTTCTGCAGAAACAGCTTCAGCAGGAAATGACATCTGTTCTACTAAGAAGCAGAAAACTGGAATGGATACCCTTAGGCTTGCTGACTTAAGGTATATGTTTCCTTTCCCTGCCCCTGAAAACTAGGAAGGTGGTAATGAAGGCCCATGAAAATACAGGGTAGATCTTTGTAATTGTACAGGTAGATGGATTTGTCAAGTATCTGCTTCTAAACATAATGATAGATTGTCCTACCTTTTGCTGGAATACCATGTCTCCCAAATACAAAAGAAGATATGCTTTTTAAGATGGCCCTTTTTGCAAGAAGGAATCTGTACACAGAAGTCTCCTACAGAAACTAACATAAAATATATGCTCATTCTATCATTTTAGATGTTTATAAAATACACAGCTATTCAAAATCCTCCTGTTCTTCATCTCATTATTAGACACTATAAAAAAAGGGTATTCCTGGTCTGCATGAACACACAGGATTTTTGTAGATATGTGAATAAATACATAAGCAAACACAGAGGGTTGTTTTCTGCTCGTAACTTTCCTTTTCTGTTTTTGTTTTCAACATACAGAAGAGAACAATCTGCCACAGTGCCTTTTAACTCAACAGCTAATCATCATCTGACTAGCTGTGAAGGTAGAACCAAGACTGTGAGTAGTACATGCAAGATGAGCCCTGCAGAAATCTCCAGGAATTTCCAGTAGCATTAAAAATATGAAAGTACTGATATACATTACTGGACCATGATTTTTCTAAGTCTGCTAATACATTGATCATTTTCAAAAACAAACACAAACAAATAAAAATATTAAGAAATGTGATAAGAAATGAGAAATGTTGAGTGAAGTGCCCAATTATAATAAAAATTATGTCCTGGAAGACATTTGTACAAAAAAATAGATGTTATCAAATGAAAAAGTAGTCTTGCATTTTTTTGTTCAAATAGACTTAAAAGGCCTTCAGCAGCCTAATTACTCAAATTTGTAGCAACATTTTTATTCCTTAAAGGTATTGTTTTCTAGAAATGGAAGAAAAAATAATTATTAGCTTTTACTGGCTCATCTTTGTTGATGTTATTTGCTGCTATATCCATTAGTCCTACGTGATGAATACAAACATAACGACTTATTTCCTTACCAAAAATCTGTTACTGTAATGTAAGAAGTCTATGGTACTACAGCTCCATTATTTGTAGTTCTGACAAAATTATTCCTGGAAATCTATAGTGAGAGTATACAGGGTCAGTTTTGGCCAGTGTCTTCTATGTAAAGGTTGTGCTTGTAAGATTTCCTTCCTTCCCTTTTATTCAAAAATTACTAAAAAGAATTCTACTGGAGGGAGTCTATTTATATTCCTAGACTGTATAATTGATTAGCAGATGCTCTGATTTACAATACAAAGCCTGTTTATACAAGAGCCACAAAATGATTACCTTATCTTTCACATGATCGCTTATGAAGCAAATTAGCTCTTAGAGTGAGGATTTGTGCAATCTCACAAATTAAGCCATGTATTTGCCAATTGTGCTATTTAATTAACTGACATGTCTCCCTTATGACCATCAGGTTGCAAGTTCATTTCCTGGGGGCATGTAGCAAAGTCTTTTTTCTTCTCTAGCTTACATTTTTTGTTAGGTAGTATGGTCAGCTACGGCCTCTCCACTGAGTGTTTGAAATTGCTAAAATTTTGTTTCATTACAGAGAATACATTTACAAAATTATTTTCTTTTGGCAGATGTTCCTGATGAGGTACAACTATTTTAATTGAGTCTCCTCTTATTTTCAAGTTTTAAAATACAGATCAATTTAATCATTGCATAACTATTTATTTTACCTTCATTTAAATCATAGCATAGCATTTCAGCTTTTAAGTATTTAATTAAGTAAATTTCCATTAATTTGCAGCCTTATTGCACAATTCTCAGTTGCTGATGGAAAAGGCGTGCAGTTGTATTTTTAAATGCAAATTCATGCATCATGGCAATATGGACATAACTTGAAAAGCCAAGGTTTGAAAATATTCACCCAACTTGGTCTCCTGGTTCCCTACATGAAGATGAGAATAGTGTGCAGGATTTGTGGGTTGTTACATATACGAAATATCATGAGATCCCTAGAGTATTCTGTATAAAGGTATTTCGTCTCCTAAAGAGTTCATCCTGTGTTGTCCATCCCACCAAGTTCTTGTAAGTATTTCAGATGGAAGAGGTTCGATCAGCAGCTGATGCTTGACAAATCTTGACAATTAGCTTAGTGATGTATCTTGTTTCTCAAAAATTTGGAGCTCTTGTGTCCTAAATCACAACTCTTCTGTTATGCCTAGTTTACAAGGAGTTTTAGACCTTCTTTCAGTAAGAGGTGGGAGCCCAAGCTCCTGCCTCCACAGAGGCAAGATTTATTTCCAAGTAGAGTAGCTATTTCTAACCCCCAGCTCCCATTGAATTGGGAAGTTGCAGGAAGTACCCGTCCTGCACAGTCAAGGTCGTTTTTTGAACACTACTTGCTCATGCAGTGCTTGCAAACAAGCCTTAACATTTTGTGCCATTTCAAGAGAAAAAAACTCTTTCCTTTTTCGATGTCGTTACTCTGTTAACCTGGATGTCACAGGTTTAAACAGTTTTAAACATTGCAGAATATCACTAAATATGGAAATGAAAAAATTGAGCTGTGATTTTGGTTGTTTTTTTTTCTTCTCTGCGTGATTCCTTGACCACAGAAGAGGATGTGATCATAACTTATGGTATGTGCATTTCCATCATATTCAGGGAAAAAAAACCCCAAATTATGAGTATCTTAGTATTGATTTGGAAAATTTGTTAATAGGAAAACATAAACGAGCCACCAACCTTGTAATATAAATGGAGGAGAAGAAGGGCTATATTCACAAAATATTTTTCTCTTTATTTTTCCACCTTGGGTGTTTTCCTTGGCCCATATGTTAAACAAATGTGTACATATATTAATATTGAGCAGTTCAGATTACTAGACACACTGCTGTGATTTCACTTAATACTTTGAATTGCTTGTGTTTTATCTAGGAGGCAAACTCTTCCTAGCCCTGTATAGCAGATAATGACAAGCCAAACTAATGAATTAACTAATTTCTGAAAAAATAATGTGGCATGTGCATGTGCTCACAGACACGGAGTTTTCAAGAGGAGAAATACATTTCTGAGTTAACAAGTATGTGAGTCTAGAGGACACAGCAGGCAGGCAAAATAAAGATCAAAAATGAGAGGTCCCCATGTCAGCCCCAGTATTGCCTTTGGTAGCAAGATGAGCTGGAGCTGCTGCGGGCAGTGGCAGCAGCACAGGACAGAAGGTAGTGAGGCAATGATGTAAAACACCCACCTACCTCTAATTATTTCTTCAGTGCTCAAACTCTATCCGTATTCACACCTGCTCATGAGTATTTTGTTTTGTTTTTAAGATGTACAGTTTGGGAAGTTGTTTTTTGAGCTAGGGGTGGTTTTGTTTGGGATTTTTTATGCTGTTCAAGCTGGCCTTCCAGCCTTTCCTTAACATAAGAAGCTTAAAAACAGTGTAATATGAGGATTTAGATTAAGTGGTTTAAGCCATTTTTGAGTCTTAGATTGTTGCCTCTTAGCGATGTTTGGAAGATGTGCATTTAATTTACTATCTTATTCGTACAAGCCTGCTGAATTTATCAAGTATATACTTCTGGAGTTAAAGTAGAATTTACTCCCTTGAGTTTGATCATATTCTCCATTGTTGTGAACCACAACAATCAACATTTTTTCTCAGAATGTTCCTTTAATGGTCAATTGCTCTTCATGAAAAATTATTTTTAATAAAAGCTTGAATTCTTATCAAACCTATGCCATGGTTTTTGCTCTGTTCACTCCATCAGTGGCGTGGCATGGAAAATGAGGAACTCAGTAAAATCTATTGGAAGAGTGTTACATATTTTGTGTTTTTTTAAAAAAGTTAAGTTTATATACAGTGATTTTGTGGATAAGAGGTTTAAACTGGTAGTTGTTTTACTTTTCAAGTTTCTCTGCATAGGAAAATTCCAAGAATTTCCACAAAACCATACAAACATTGTCCAATTAGAACACGTTCTTAGGCTTATAGTTTGTTTGGGTTGAAACTTGGTTGAGGCTTGAATGAAGCTGTGGTAGATGGGAGAGGACTGAAGGCAGCAGGAAGCTGTGGGTCTGATCTGTATGTCAGGGCTGTCTGAAAGCCATGCCAGGTTTTACAAGTGACAGGCAGCCTCAGTGCACTTGGTTTCAACTGGAAGAATGTTGATTTTAAAAGTATTCCTTATATAACTGATGTGTGCAAAAATGATGTGACACCCCCTCTGTGAGACCAGGGGTTGGCTGTGCTGGTGTCTGGTGGAGGTGTGGAGGGTGCCAGCACCTTCCTTATCCTGAAGCACCACAGTCTCACTGGTTATGCTATGCTTGTGCATCTGTCCCTGTCCTCTCTCCAGGTGTGACCATGAGCAAAAAGGGAGAAGTATAGTTTGTTCTCTTTTAGAATTGCCATCAACACCAACATTTGGTGACAATTCGAGATTTATTTAAATACACTGAATATTAAGAATACTCTTATACATAAGAAGGATTTGATACGTTCTTTCTCTGAAGGGAGGCTGCCAAAAAAATCTGTTCAACAGTAAGGAGTGAAGAATTCTCCCCCTAGGAAGTTATATAAGTAAATACAAAGACGGAATTGTCATGGCAAGTACTTTCCAGTAGCCTCTGTGATAGACAGTTCTGATATGGCTGCCAGGAAGCACAATGAGAATTTGTCTTGCAGTATTTTTAATTTCTGTAACTTAGTATGCATATTATTGGTTTATTTGTAGTTAGTGATTAAAGTTTTGTTCCACACTACATATTATTTAATAAGTGAATTTTTGGCGTCATTCATTTGGCCACTCTGTAACTGCAATATGTTTCTCATAACAAGATTCCAATAATAATATCATGTATTGAAAATGTGTGCATTGCATTTGAACAATTTTTTTTTTTCACTTTTGCATATCAAAAGTCCAAGAGAAGATTTCTAGAGTGGAAATAAATTTTATACTTTTGAAATAGATTCAGCATGCAAAGCAGAATATCTGGGAAAACTATCTTTGAAATTGCTTTACGTTGTATTAGTTCTGTTAATTTAAAAAATACTTAACATGTAGGTCATTACTTCATTTGTAATCTCAAAGAAAAATATTTTATGTATGTAGGGAGGGGTTTTTTAGAGCTGTGTGGAATTTCAAAAGGAGTAGGTAGCATGTCGTATAATTTTGAACAAATATTTTTAGGATTAATGCCTTTCCTCTGTTAAAATGAGTATGTTCCATTCAATTTCTTTCTCTACAAGTATTTAGTCCTGCAATTAAAAATAATAATTTTTCTTGAAATTTACTGTGACCTTTTGTACATATGTTTGCATTGATTGTATTGCAAGTCTTCCGTTTGCACTATTTGCTTTTAAAAGTGAAAAGCAGAAACAGGGCTTCCAGGTTGTTGGTTCTAAAATCAGTCTCTCAGCATGTGGTTTAAGCCAGCTCCATGGTTTTCTGAGATGCATGTAGAAAACCTAGGCTTCTTACTTCACCTGGGATTTGTCTTTGTGGTGGGTTTACCTTGGCTGGGTGCCAGGTGCCCACCCCTAGGCCCTCTATCACTCCCCCCAAACCTCTGTCAGCAAGGCAAGCGGGGAGAGAGTAAGATGGAAAAGGAAAACCCGTGGGTTATGATAAGAAGCAGTTTTAATAAACAGCAGAGAAAGCAAGGCCGCGCGCGCGCAAAGCAAAAGCAGCAAAGCCGTTACTCTCTACTTCCCATCCGCAGGCGGTGTCGGGCCTGTCCCGGGAAGCAGGGCTCCAGAACACGTACCGGTTGCTTGGAAGACAAACGTCTTCCCGACGAATCCCCCCCGTCCTCCTCCCTTTATAGTTGAGCTGATGTCATATGGTATGGAATATCCTATTGGTCAGCTCGGGTTGGCTGTCCGGGTTGTATCCCCTCCCAGATCTTGCCCCCCCCGTACTTTTGGTGCTGTGTGAGCCCTTCTGGTCACAACACGGGTGTGTTATCAACAGCCTCTGGGTCCCAGTACTGCAGCATGAGGCTGTATGGGAAAATCAGCTCAGACAGATACACTACAGTCCTCTACCTTTTTAGTGTGGAAGAAAGCAATAGAAGATGATTTTTTTCCAGTGTTAATATTGTGATTTCAATGAGTACTAGTTGACACCACAAACATTCTGGATATAACTGTAGCTCTGGTTACAGTTACAGTATTTTTTCATCACTGTTTACGCTGTGGACAGCCAGGCCCAGTTTCAGCAAACCATCTCAAAATAACTTTTCAGGCAGGTGAGTTTTGGTTTTAGGGTCTTGTTGGTCGTCTCTTGACATATTCATCCTCAGCTCTCAAGCCAATTATATTTTCCGTAACTTTGATGCATGTCTTTGTTATCAGGGTGGTGTGTCCATTCTCAGTCTCCAGTCCTTCAGTAGTATATGCAGGTAAAGTATAAGCAATTTATTACCTGAGCTAATATTATGGAGGAATAAGTAATTTTATTGGAGATGGAGTATAGGTGAACACTCAGAATATTTTCTATGCCACATTTACTTAAATAAGTCTGAATATGGTTCTTAATGATGGTGGATAACTAAGTCCTCCAAGAAAACTGTTTTCTGGAGTATAGTTTTCTGTATCTTTCAGCTTTCCTCCATGTTTTTTGCCTGGTATTTGTAAAAGCTGTCAATTAGGATGCCTTCCTGCTAGCCAGCTGCACCAGCATTCCCAATTCCCTGCTCTGTGCATTAAATGACACAAAGGGGCAGATCCATTAACATTAATGCTGCTGTAATGATTTACAGCCATTCAGGCTGTCTGATTATCTGTAAATGGACTGGACAGCAGGCTTCTCTCTTGCTTTCCCCACACTCTCCATTTTCTGTTTGCTTTTGAACACCATTGTCCAACTACTCTCTTCCTGGCAAACCTAGGAGATACTGCAGACTGGCTCCCTGGCCTACTTATTTTAGTAAAACATCACTTTCACTTTTCTTAATATGTGTTCCTAAGTAATCCTTTTGGTTGTGTTCTACCTTGGCTTGTTTCCTTTCTTGTCATTTTCTCTTATTTCACTTCTCACTAGTCACTTCTGTGACTTATCAATCCCAACCCTTCTGCTGCTTCCCTCCCTTTTCTCCATTGATTTTGTCATAAATAATCCCTGTGGTTCTTGATGCATGCTTTTATCTCCATGCTCACCTCTCTTGCCTGTTTCAGCATCCTGCTTACTCGTTTTGAATAGCCTTGAGGAGTGTCATTACCAGGCAGACTTTCTCCATTCATGCTCTTACTGACAACAGCACTGTTGTCCTACCGCTCAGAAATTTAGGCCAGCAACTGCTGCTTAGTATTTCCCAGAGCTAGTTTAACCACGCTATCTCACCCACATGCATTTGCAATCCCATGTCTCACACAAGAACTTAGAAACAAGAATCATTCTATGATTCTAGGAAAATGGACTTCTTCCAAGTTAAAGTAACGTGACTGCAGTTTTCATCTTTGTACCAGCCATAGTGTCTTTATCAGCTCTTCTTTGGCCATGTTTCCTGCTCTGTCCTCAAGGCTTCCACAATCTCCCTTTGTTCTTTCCAAGTTCTTTAACCTCATGTTTTCTGCCACAGTTTCAGCTGGTCTATACTTGTTCTTCCACACTTCCCATATGTCGATATTGCCTCCTTCTTCAAGCATTGTCTCTTGTTGAAATTTTACTCAGTCTTCTTACAATTTTTCTGCAATCCTGCTCTCAGATTCAGATTTTACCCTATCCTATCAGTGGAAGTCTTAAGTCTGAAGTAACCCCTTCACAGGCAGTTTGCAGGACATCTGCTCAATCCTCCTTGACTGCTTTCTTCCTTCTCAAAATCTTGTGTCAAGAATATTCCATCTTTCTCAGTAGTTACTGCTATGGCTCACTTGATTGGTGATGTTTGTTGGGTTTTTTTCTCCATTTCTCTCCATCTGTGATGGGGTGTAATTGCCAAATCCATTTGTGGAACTGTAGACTGGAGTGAAACAAAAGCTGTAGATGAATACAGGAGAGCTCTAATTCAAATCCTGGAAGGAAAGTTGTACTTATGATGTGGTTGCTGACAGTCCAGGCTTTTGGAAACTAAATGAGAGCTAAGGGTGAGTATCTATAATTCTGCATGCTTATCTTTTGGTAAGTGATTTGAGAGTCTGAAGTGCAAGGTTGTAACTCATGGACATTCCTATTTGACTGAAAGTAATTACCAAAAATATTGAATCCTTGGTTGCCCTGCTGTCTAAGCCATCTGCCAAAGAATCTAGCAGGTGTGTACATTCAAGGCTAATTAGGATTTACTGCTTTTTACACTCCCTTTGCTAATAAGTATGTTTAGAAATAAATATGTTTTAGCTAGAGAATACTTAAAACATTTGTCACTTATGCACTGCAGTTTAAAGTGCAAGTGGAAAATACTTGTAAATGCTGAACTTTTTTACTTTCAGTAGTGTTTTACTCTTTTTTATATATCATCGAATCAGTGAATGGTTTGTGTTGGAAGGGACCTTTAAAGGTCATTTAGTCCAACCCCCCTGCAGTGAGAAGGGACATCTTCAACTAGATTAGGCCTAAAGCCCTATCCAACCTGATCTTGAGTATTTCCAGGGATGGAGCTTCTACACCTCTCTGGGGAACCTCTGCCAGTGTTTCACCACTCTCATCATAAAAAATTACTTTCTTACATCTAGTCTGAGTCTACCCTCATTCAGTTTAAAACCATTGCTCCTTGTCCTGTAACAAGAGGCCCTACTAAAAATCCTGTCCCTGTTTTTCTTATAAGCCTCATTTAAGGATTAAAAGTCCATGGTAAGGTCTCCCGGAGCCTTCAATTCTCCAGGCTAAACAAACCCAACTTTCTCAGCATGTCTTCATAAGAGAGATGCTCCACCCATCTGATCTTCTTTGTGGCCCTCCTCTGAACTTACTTCAACACATTCATGTCCTTCTCATACTGGGGGCCTCAGAGCTGGACACAGTACACCAGGTGGGGTCTCACAAGAGCAGAGTAGAGGGGGAGAATCCCCTCCCTTGATCTACTGGCCATGCTTCTTCTGATGCAGCCTTGGATACAGTTGGATTTCTGGGCTGTAAGCAACACATTGCTGGGTCATTTTGAGCCTCTCATCAACCAACATCCACAAGTCCTTCTCCACAGGGCTGCACTCAATCCACTCATTGCCCATACTGTATTTGCGCTTGGGATTGCCCTGGCCCATGTGCAGGACCTTGCACTTGGCTTTGTTGAGCTTCATGAAGTTTGCACGGCCCCACTTCCTGGGCCTGTCAAGGTCCCTCTGGATGGCATACCTTCCTTCTGGCATGTTGGCCACAACACACAGCTTGATGTAGTCAGCAAACTTGCTGAGAGGACATTGGTTCCCACTGTATATGTCATTTATGAAGACATTAAACATTGGGCTGTTGACTACAACTCTCCGATTATGACCATCCAGCCTATTCCTTAGCTTATTCCTTATCCACCCAACAGTCCACCCATGAAATTCGTGTATCTCCTATTTAGAGAGGAGGATTTTGTGGGGGACTGAGAAGTCCAAATTCATGACATCTCTAGCTCCTTCCTTGTCCATTGATGTAGTCACTCCATTATGGAAGGCTACCAGACTTGTCAAGCACTATTTGCCCATGGTGAAACTATACTGGCTGTCTCAGATCACCTGTCTGTCCTCCATAGGCCTTAGCATAGCTTCTAGGAATATCTGTTCCATTATCTTTTCAGACACAGAGGTGAGCTGACAGATTGGTAGTTATCAGGGTCCTCCTTTCTAACCTTCTAAAAATGGGTGCAATGTTTCCCTTTTTCAGGTCATCAGGGGCTTCAGCTGACCACCATGGAGAGTTGCTTGGCAAATACATCAGCCAATTCCCTCAGGACATTGGGATGCCTCTTGTCAGGTGTCATAGAATTATGTATGTTCAGGTTCCTTGAGTGGTCTCAAAACTAATCTTCTTTTACAATGGGAGGCTGCAAGTGAAGACTGAGGTGAAATAGTTATTGAGTACCTTGGCCTTCTCCTCGTCTGTTGTTACCAGCTTGCCAGTCTTGGTCATGAAGAGAGAGTACTCTTTGACCTTCCTTTTCTGGCTGACATACCTATAGGAGCTCTTCCTGTTATTCCTTGTGTCCTTTGCCAAGTTCAGCCCCTCCCCGCCACCTTGGCCTTCCTGACCCTATCCCTACACAACCAGGCGGTGTACCCCCAGGATATGTGTTCCTGCTTGAACTGCCTGTGCAGTTCCTTCTTGTCCTTTAGTTTGACCAGCAGGATTTGACACATCCATGCAGGTTTCTTGCCTTCCTTGCTGGATTTATTATACCTGGGGATCAAGAGCTCTTGTGCTCTATAGGCAGCCTATAGTAAACACCAACCACAAGGTTCCTTGTGTTGCCTCAGTCTCTAATTCTTACCTGTAAGCTTTCAGCCTGCTCATGGCTATTTTTCAGGGATAGCTATTCGCCATCTATCCATTTCTTCACATAGGGGCCAATGCCTCCACCCCTCCTTTCTTACCTGTTCCTTCTGAACAGCCTGTAGTCATCAATAGCTGCACTTCAGTTATGAGATTCACCCCACCAAGTTCAGTAGTGGCAAATAGGTTGTAGCTTTCTTGTAGTGTGATGGCTTCCAACTCCTGTTTGTTGCCTATGCTGAACACACTTTAATTCCGTTGAGATATTTCACGGGTGTTTGCCTGTTTACTCCTATTACCTCAGGAGACACTGCCTCATTTCCATAAGAATTCAAGTGTGTTCCAGTGTACCTAGCAAACCTCAGAGTAACAGGGGGAGGGCCCTCACTAGCACCCTGTCCCTCCAAATCTGGCATGTTGTCCCATGGCTTGTCAAGGGCAAGCCCCATATATATGTATATATATAAGGCTTTATAGTGACTGCTTATTAGACAGTCAAAACATGTTAAAAATACATCAAAATNGTAGTTATCAGGGTCCTCCTTTCTAACCTTCTAAAAATGGGTGCAATGTTTCCCTTTTTCAGGTCATCAGGGGCTTCAGCTGACCACCATGGAGAGTTGCTTGGCAAATACATCAGCCAATTCCCTCAGGACATTGGGATGCCTCTTGTCAGGTGTCATAGACTTATGTATGTTCAGGTTCCTTGAGTGGTCTCAAAACTAATCTTCTTTTACAATGGGAGGCTGCAAGTGAAGACTGAGGTGAAATAGTTATTGAGTACCTTGGCCTTCTCCTCGTCTGTTGTTACCAGCTTGCCAGTCTTGGTCATGAAGAGAGAGTACNTAAAACCATTGCTCCTTGTCCTGTAACAAGAGGCCCTACTAAAAATCCTGTCCCTGTTTTTCTTATAAGCCTCATTTAAGGATTAAAAGTCCATGGTAAGGTCTCCCGGAGCCTTCAANCTTTTCTGGCTGACATACCTATAGGAGCTCTTCCTGTTATTCCTTGTGTCCTTTGCCAAGTTCAGCCCCTCCCCGCCACCTTGGCCTTCCTGACCCTATCCCTACACAACCAGGCGGTGTACCCCCAGGATATGTGTTCCTGCTTGAACTGCCTGTGCAGTTCCTTCTTGTCCTTTAGTTTGACCAGCAGGATTTGACACATCCATGCAGGTTTCTTGCCTTCCTTGCTGGATTTATTATACCTGGGGATCAAGAGCTCTTGTGCTCTATAGGCAGCCTATAGTAAACACCAACCACAAGGTTCCTTGTGTTGCCTCANTGTCCTCCATAGGCCTTAGCATAGCTTCTAGGAATATCTGTTCCATTATCTTTTCAGACACAGAGGTGAGCTGACAGATTGGTAGTTATCAGGGTCCTCCTTTCTAACCTTCTAAAAATGGGTGCAATGTTTCCCTTTTTCAGGTCATCAGGGGCTTCAGCTGACCACCATGGAGAGTTGCTTGGCAAATACATCAGCCAATTCCCTCAGGACATTGGGATGCCTCTTGTCAGGTGTCATAGACTTATGTATGTTCAGGTTCCTTGAGTGGTCTCAAAACTAATCTTCTTTTACAATGGGAGGCTGCAAGTGAAGACTGAGGTGAAATAGTTATTGAGTACCTTGGCCTTCTCCTCGTCTGTTGTTACCAGCTTGCCAGTCTTGGTCATGAAGAGAGAGTACTCTTTGACCTTCCTTTTCTGGCTGACATACCTATAGGAGCTCTTCCTGTTATTCCTTGTGTCCTTTGCCAAGTTCAGCCCCTCCCCGCCACCTTGGCCTTCCTGACCCTATCCCTACACAACCAGGCGGTGTACCCCCAGGATATGTGTTCCTGCTTGAACTGCCTGTGCAGTTCCTTCTTGTCCTTTAGTTTGACCAGCAGGATTTGACACATCCATGCAGGTTTCTTGCCTTCCTTGCTGGATTTATTATACCTGGGGATCAAGAGCTCTTGTGCTCTATAGGCAGCCTATAGTAAACACCAACCACAAGGTTCCTTGTGTTGCCTCAGTCTCTAATTCTTACCTGTAAGCTTTCAGCCTGCTCATGGCTATTTTTCAGGGATAGCTATTCGCCATCTATCCATTTCTTCACATAGGGGCCAATGCCTCCACCCCTCCTTTCTTACCTGTTCCTTCTGAACAGCCTGTAGTCATCAATAGCTGCACTTCAGTTATGAGATTCACCCCACCAAGTTCAGTAGTGGCAAATAGGTTGTAGCTTTCTTGTAGTGTGATGGCTTCCAACTCCTGTTTGTTGCCTATGCTGAACACACTTTAATTCCGTTGAGATATTTCACGGGTGTTTGCCTGTTTACTCCTATTACCTCAGGAGACACTGCCTCATTTCCATAAGAATTCAAGTGTGTTCCAGTGTACCTAGCAAACCTCAGAGTAACAGGGGGAGGGCCCTCACTAGCACCCTGTCCCTCCAAATCTGGCATGTTGTCCCATGGCTTGTCAAGGGCAAGCCCCATATATATGTATATATATAAGGCTTTATAGTGACTGCTTATTAGACAGTCAAAACATGTTAAAAATACATCAAAATACACTTCTACTGCTAAGTAAATTAAAAGTCTGTCTTTGCTAGGTCTTTCTATTAAAACATATTTAGTGATGATCATCAAGGAAGAAGATGATTTTATTTTTTTTTAATTATAGAATGGATTTTGATACATTAAAAATTAATTGAAGTGATTTGATAATCCAACTTTTGTTCTTCTTATCTATCAATAAGTTCCCACTTCTTTTCCATTTCAAACCAACCACTTAATCTACATCCACAATCTATTTAACAAAATAAAACTTAATAATCTGATGTTTTTAATACCATGCAAAAACTTGGAAGGAGAGAAAACTGCCACCTTATGGAAAAGCAGATATATTAAACAAAAGTGTGCTGGAATATTGTGAAAAAATATTGTTAAATTTTTACTTCAATTTTATAGGTCAGCACAAATACTTGTAAAGGCTGAATAGCAGAATTTCATGTCCCTAGGATACTTTACTTGTGTATTTTTTACTTCTAAAAATTATTAATGATTCCTGTTATTAGGGCAAAGACTTCTAGTCTCCTTATAGTACTATATTTTACAAGTCAGGCTATTGGAAGTTGTATTGCTTCTAAAGCATTCATAGATTAAATTACTCTTGTTATAGAAGTTATCTGCAGAACTGAGAAAGGAAAACAATGTCAAGATTGACTTTCAGCTGAAGAATCTCTCATTTCTATTGTTATATCACAATGACAGAAATGTCAATCTGCTACTACAAACCTCATGTTACATGTGTTTTGTTGATCTGTATTACTGTATGCATTCAAACATGCTCCAAATGCATGGACTATGTTTATTCATGGGATGGTGCCCCATGATGATATGTTGCACTTAAGAAAATCACCTCAATCCTCCTAAAAATTATTTTCCTTAACGTTTTGCAAATTGATAAGGATGCTAACTGCATGACATTTACATTAAATCAAACAGCAATACTTAAAACTGTATGCAAGGAAGATTTAGGCATTCTTCATTCCACTCTTGTAATTAATGATAGAGTTGACTCATTAATGTGATGTCAATTTAGCCTCTAGGTGTGGTCAAGTCATACTCAGCCACGAGTGGTTTACTAACAGCTGATATTTTTCATGATATTTCTTCTGCTGCCAGCAGTATAAGCCTCTACTTTCAAAATCAGCTACAAGGTCATGGGTTGAGACTGTTTTCATTCTGTATGTAACAGATATAAACATGAGGCTCAGATTTTGCAACAGATTTTTCCTACTGCTAACTCAGGCATTGTGAAAGACTTCTTAGCTCAGTTTGCTAGTGTGAATTGTTCTTTGCAGGGCACTGTCACTCCCCACTTTTCCCCCTTGCCACTACTCAAGCAGCTGAGCTTCTAGAGCCTCTTCAGGCTGGTCCATGTTGTTGTTTCATTATGTGCATCTCAAGTGTTCTCACTGTTAATTTTGTACAGTCCTGTGTCACTGTATATTATGGGGTATAAATTAAAACCATCAGGAGTGTCCATAGTGGCTACTGTCATGATTATCTATCTACGTCATTAATTCTTGCTAGAGAACAAACCATGAATTTTGTAAAAGATGTAGAGTTCCATCATGAGATCTACCAGCATTTTACATTTAGGACTGTATACGTGCATAACTGTTAAAGCCAGTCTTCTATATTCAGCTCTTCTTTTATTTATGACATTGTGCAAGTTATTTATTCTCCCTGACTACATATTTTAAGAAATTGAGATAAAAACACTCTATATGTCCTAAAAGGAGATTTAACTGAACAATGTACTCTTTTGGAACTGTCAGCTCTAAGTTTTATGTTGATTTCCAAGTTAAAGAAGGAAGATCTTGCGCAGATGAGTACCTGACATATAACTGGATACAAGAAATAAAAGTATAGTTCAGTCTCATAAATATTAGTAAATAATTTGACTGCCATATACAGAAAATGTGAAATATATGTACCAGATTTATCAGGACAGTAGAACAATATTTCAGCACCTTGTCCATTTTACATCAATCTGTGGAAGTGCATGATCCTAGAAACAGATGACTCTTTAATGCCACTTCTTCAGAAAAGCAATCCACAAACTAGACTGTGTTGTAATTTTCGTAATGCTTTCTGCTTCTGATAAGGCATTCACTTAATATAGTGTTTATTGTCAAATTAGTCAACATCTACCATTCTTCTCAGGAGCATATGATATACTCCAGGGCAATGATAAATGAATCACTGATTTACTGGTACTCAGATTTAGCCATTCTCAGTGTGTTATCTTTAAGCACAATTTTCTATCACATGCTTTTAATTAGCTGTTTGCTAAGTTATACTTTTGTACAACCAACATGACTTGCAGGTTTTAAAAAGATAACTTAGGTTCCAGAAAGTGCCGCATAATTTTTAGATTAAAAAATCCCAAGGCTTTAATGTATGAAGTGATTTTTAGGCTGCACAGTATTTTCTATAGGGTATCAAGGACAACTTGATCTAATCATTAACCTTATTGCTTAGCACAATTTTGAGGAACTGGAAATATAAGTTAATGAACTAGGTGAGCAGAGTAGAGAAATCTAAGAGTAATAGCATGGCTGGCAGTGTGATACTTACTTCCTTTCGTGAAAGGAGAGCTAAAAAGAAATGTAAAAGAATATTCTGTCAGAATGTATTTGGTTTCACAGGTTTCTCATCTACTCCAGGTAACGAAACGAGGTTTCTTTCCTGCTGCAATTTTCTCAGCCTCTTTAGACACAAGAATACTGATGGAATAATAACTACTAAGGTTGCTCTCCTTCGTGAATCTGTCTGTATATTTCTATGTTCCTGGAGTTGCATGCTCACCCACAGCAGTAAAGAACCTAGACCGGCCTCTCTCCAACTGCAGAGTTTCTGTTTCAGCAGGCAGTTGTAAAGAAAATATGTCAGCTGAGCTCAGGCATACAGTCCAAACATATGCTATTTATTTCCTTATGATTATTGTTCTCTGATCAGTCACTTGTAAGAAAGTAATGAGCAGAAAATGTATCTGGAAGAGTGCAGTTGCCTAGCTCTGTTTAGAAAACATGGGTCATTTATCTTTGCTTATCTTTTCACCTGTGAGCTAACCCAGCAGAGTTACACCTCCAGTTTGAATTACAAGTTGTTTCCTTCTGTTACAGTTTTCATACTGTTGTTTGTATTTCTCCATTAGCTCTGAATTCCCACTGTCTTTCACTCATAGTCTTGTTAAAAGGTAGGTTAGGATGGATTTAACATTCTCTAGCATATGAATGAGTTTTTAACCATACACTTCTGACGGCTGATTTTAGATTTTTTTGTGTCAAGCAAAATGCTTTTGATTAAAATATTTCATTTCAGTAGGTAAAGTTTATAGTCACTTTCTCAAGCATTCATAGACTCCAGGTAAAATCATTTATCAAGTGATGCCACAGAAGAATCACTACTTGATTCATTGCATGTGGCTCTGTGCCTTATAGACAATTAATGTAATTCTCTACCTGCTCACCAAAACTCTGGTTAACACTTAATGCAAACTGGAGAAAACCTAGCTATGCCTGTGGAGCACTTTATCACCAGTTCTCAAACTGGCCATTTTCACAGATGGCAAAGCATGCACCCTATTCTAAGTGACATCTCAAAGTTCTCCTCGATCTGTTAATATTTGTTTTTCCTGTCTGCTTAAGAAACACGGTGCCACATATATATTAACTAATGAAGATACTCAGTTTATGACTAGTCTTTATGTAACTTCCTCATCTTAGTTCAAAAATGTGTAGTTTCTAACTAAAGAAGCGATTTTTCTACTCTTAACTCACCACTTGTAAAAAAAGAGTAAAATGTCCAAGCCTAAGCCTACAAAGTAGAATTAAATAGCCAGGTTGATTATATTCAAATTGATTATATGGAATAGCAATTGTTATGATTACATTCCAATGTAATAACTTCTCTTTTACATTGTATTTTCAGCCTTTATTAATATCTTACTGTGAAATATTTTTGCTAATTATTATAATTTACATGAAGGCTGGTCAAAATGTCAGAATATGTATCCAGAAAGAAAAAAATGAGTAATTAAGAAATGTTTTTTCAATCCTGACTGCAGAGTTCAAAATAACAGTAACATTTGTAGTATTGACAATTTTAAAATAATCAGCTCACAGTTTCCTGTTTTCATTTGGTTTGATTTTAAACTGAACTATGTTCATCCTTTTTGAATATGCCATTAGCTCTGATTCATTGTTAGGTAAGGATTCCTGGTTTCATTACTTAGGAATTACACATCTTAGAAACCCAGGCTGTTTTCTTGCTGCTGAGTTAACTGCTGTTTAGGTTATAGGAGAAGGTTGCTGAAGAGTCTAAGCCACAGAATGAACAGCAGTATTACCAAACTGAAACAAACCTCCTTGAAACCTCTCTGATGTCTCAAGCAGACAGAAGTTAAGTCTGAACTGAATTCATATCCCACATGTATTATCACTACTAAAGAGAGTAGTTTCAATAGAGTAATTTCTCAAACCTGCAAACGAGACAGCTGATGTTCAAATACCTAAAAATGATTTCACCAGTAACTTGCGAGCCTGTAGAATGGTTTGGTTTGGGGAAATGCATAGCACTATAGAAAACCTTCATGCAGAAACAGCTACCAAGAAAAAGAAGGATTTTTGCCAATAAATAGTAGTGAACAGTCCATGACAGAAACAATTTGATATTAATTCAGCTTTTCAATCAGCAGCACTGAAGTTTTAATACTGTATTATGGGCTTGAATTTTTCTGGCACATGCAGGAAAAGGCACCCCTAAATACCTTGTGATAGCAGATTTGCTGTCTGTTCTTTCCACTTCTGATACTCGGAAAACAAGCTGTTTGCACACAACTGACTTCACTGCTTCCCTTCTCCTCCCTTCCCCTTTCCTTGTCTTCACTTCACTTGTACATAGAGAGAGTTAAAGTAAAATTCACACTGATTTTAGGAAAACTAGGCCAAATTTAACACAATTGAATGTTTTGCCATAACCAAGCCTACATGGAACTTATTTTCCTTCATGATGAGTGATTATTTTTAATTAATTTTTTATGGTAAAACTGAAAGATGTTCACACTAATATTCATAGTGCACATTGTGAATTGTGCTTGAGTGTGTATTAATTACACATAGTGATTCAATGGAATTATTTTATGCATCATACGATTAAGTAAAAGCATAATATGTTTTTTTAATCCAGAAGAACAGGCTCATAATTGCTAATGCAGTATGGTGGCAAATATAAATGGTACTCGCTGCTATATACTTGCGATTTACAGATTGATTGATCACTAAGAACTGTAGTATTTTACAGAGGAAAAACCCTAAATTCTTCTTTCTCCCCGTCATGACCTGCAACATATCATTCGAGTTTTTTCTTTATAGGAAAGCATGAGGGAAATGAGTCTTACAGCCCACAAAGGGGGAAAAATGCCTTCAATCCTGCAGTGGTGCAGGATGTGATCCTGGTGTGTTATTTCTCCATGGACAATACTGTTGAATAGGTGGTGTAAAAGGAGGAGCATGTTCTTTTTGTCTTCAACCACGTATCTTATTGAGTCAGCAAAGGAATACTGGAAGTGAATCTTGGTACTTGATGTGAAGAAAAATATCTTAGTGAAGTTTTCAGTTCACATGCTTGCATCTTACATACTTCATAGTTTATGGTAGCTATGTAGTCTTGCAAAATAATTCAGTGAAGCCTTAGGCTCTGGAGAAGAAAAGTACTTGATTTAGGTGCCATGTCACAGACAACTGTTTGGAATAGGAAGTAGAAAAGAGGGAAGGTGCAGACCTGTAGTGGCAAATGGGATCACAGAAGCTAAACTTCTGCTTCTCAGTGGGCTCATTCATCAGTGGCAATAGAATTTAGTGGATTGTCTAATTAGATGTAATCAGCTGCCAGCTGATGAGCATAGCATTCGGTTTGCATTTATTGGAGTACTAATGAATAATCATTCTCATCCTGCGTTGACCGTAAGCTCATAGTAATTATAGGTTATTTCACATCACCTTTATAACATTTATAAGGCTTCTGTATGTTATTTTAAATAACTGTAGTCTGTACAAGCCTAAGAATGCCTACCCTGGGCTTTGGTCAAACTATCATCAAGTGTGCTGTACTTACTGCTAGTGCAAAAACTGATCACACAAAGTCAGTAGAACTAATTATTTTTTTCTTTAAATTCAGTAAAAACCTTCAAAAAGTTTACTATCTGAATTCACAGTTTTTGCAAAAAACTTCTAACTGACACTTGAGGAGGACAGTCTTGCATTTCTAACTCTGCTGCAGCAATCTAGTTACAACTTTCCTTATTGTTAGGGAGGATGGGAGGTAGAAGAAGCTGTGTTCTTTTACATGAGTACTTTTGCATTGCCAGAATAGGCATTGGCATTCTAAGAAAAGATGATAATAGAAATTCTTTGTAGCACATTTACATCACCTGCAGTAAAGAGGTAAAGGACTAAAGGTAAATAAGATGGAAATGGGAAAGGTTGTCACAGAAAGTGGTAATGAATGGCTGGTGGTGTGTGACAGGTACTGCCTTTGGCCTGTGAATTCTAGGGTTTTTTGGCAATACTCCGTGGTGATGCTGGCATCAGTTAGCATCATTTATCTCAGTGGGAGATGCTTTTGAGGTAAGCCAAAACTGCAGCACAGCTAGTATGTCAGGACTGACAGCTGTGTCAGGAGATCATCTCTACAGCTCAGCTGTTCAGAAAAATATTTTAATATCCCTGAAGGTTTGAGTCTTCCCATTTATACCAGGTAAAGATGTTTTGCTTGTGAATGAGGCAATGATACAGGACTTATCTGCAATGCTGTTGCTTCTCTGCACAGATTGAACTGCATTTTCTCTGCAGTGCCATCATTATTTGCAATGAGATACAAGTGGAAAAAGAAAAGTCTTTTTTTTTTTCTTTTTTTTTTTTTTTTTCTGTCTTGGGCAACACTCTGAAACAGCATCAGAACACTGATAGTTATTCATGTGAATAAAGGGTTTATTACAACATCATTACAAGGATGGCAAGTGGTCTCTGAGACTTGTATGTGGCATTTTTCTAATTGTCATACATCTCCAAAGATCCATGCATTTGACAGTTCTGTTTCCACAGGCCATATTTAGACAATGGCAGCTATATGCATGACTGCATCCCAACAGTACATTTGATGAAGGGAAATATATGTATACTGGGCAGGGCTCACATCTTCATACCATATATCATAAGCTAGTTGCCCTAGCTAGTTCCTAGGATATCAAGAAAAAGAATCACTGGCTTAATGGTCTGAATAACATTCTGTCATCTTTAGGGTCTCCAGGATATCCTAGTACTTTCTGAAAAAAACACCATAGATCTTTCCAAGAAGAAAGTAGGTTTGAAGACAGGGTATTCAAAATTGCAGGCCAGGTCACAGCTGCTGCTATGACTCGAAGAGCCTTCACTAAAATTTTTTAGGGCTGCTTCCCCCTCTGGAATAGTTCAGAACAGGGTGACACAGAAAGACGTTATCTTTGGCTTGTTGTCATGTGTATTTGGTATTGCCTTTTGAGACTAAATTGCACAGAAACTCATGATGTCTTTCATAAGCTAGAGACACATTCCTTGAGCCTCATGTACTTCCAGAACAAGATTCAAAATCTGCATTGTGCTGTCCTCTATTACCTTCTATCATCTCAGATGACACCAAGGAAAAAGAAGGAAATCTGATATGCTGCATTTTTCAGCTGTCACAATAATTTTGTAACCACTAGCAAGGTAGTTTCATCAATTGATGTTGCAAAGTAACATCCTTATCCTGTTGCTGTATCATCTTCTGGAGCTTTTTATCTGAAAAACTCTCTAGTGGTCTTACTCTCTTCCTCTATATTCTCCAGACACAATTTGTTAACATAGTGAAAGGACGAAGAGACTGATATGTCTGGGAGAAGGATAGTGAAGCAGTTGACTGTCCAAAACAATTTAAAATAAAAATTTAAATAATGCAGATGATATGTTTCATTAATAGTTACTCAAAATGTGATTTTTTAAGAGTCATTTTATTTTCTAGAAAGCAAATCAGCATGAACTTCCATGTTTCTGTTTAAATAAATCACTTTTCCTGGTGCCTCCTCTGTTTTTTACAGACACAGCCTGGTACAAGGATTAATCCCCAGAGCAGTACAAGCAAATTGAAATTGATTTTCATCACAGCAGTCAACAGTATTCCTACTAGGATGGGTTTGCAAGATGACTTCCCGAGATTGAAAGTGAACAGCAACAGCCTCATGGAACATACTCTTGAGCCTTTGATATTCTTAATTATGGAAGTTCTGTTTTATTTAAGTAGCAGTAGGACTAAATGGTTTTTCAGGAACATCTTACAATTAAGCTGCACTGATATATCCTACACAGGCGTTGAGCAGCTATAGTTTCCTAGCTGAGCGATACCATTTCTGAAGATTTGCCAGACATGTTCAGTGTACTTTCTTATGGAAATATCAGCAGGATCACAAGTCAGTTTGCATATTAAAGAGTAAATTAGGGAGTACTTTTGCTAGAGAGGATTAAACATTAATAATCCCTTTGAGAAACTATTATTTGGAGATGTAAACTGTGGAGAAAAATTTAGCTTTGACATTTGATTTCAGACTTTACATACTTTATTGGACTAAGGGCATAAAGTAGTTCCAACCTTGCCAATGATTATTTTAGCTTTGGAAAGTAAAGGATATTGTGATTACCATAAACAAATGTTAAGTATAATTTGATTTATTTTTTAAAAATGTCATGGCACCGAAGTTCTAGTTACATTACCAGGTAATTAGGAGAATAGAATATTAAATTACAGAAGCCAACCTCAGACATACCTAGCATCAGTATTTTAATCTTGATTAGATTATAAATGTTTAATGAAACTGTATGTTCAAATAATATTAGCAAATGGAAATATTATTGTGTGATTTTACATCTCTCCTGTCTTGAGTAACATTTTGCATGTACCATTCTGAGAGTGTTGATTAGAAAAAACATAAAAATATTTTGGCTTTATGCTGTCTTGTGGCATGATTGAGTACAAGTAAGGGCAGACATTGGAGTATGTAAGTAGTGATGTTATGTTATGTTATGCTACATGGTACCTTATGTTCTGTAATGTTATGCTATTTTTACCATTTTTTCATCCATTCACTTAGTATAGAATCATAGAATCATTTAGGTTGGATAGGACTTCTAAGATCATCAAGTCCAACCTTTGTCCAGCATCTTCCTGATCCTTAGACCATGTCTCGAAGCACCACATCTACTCGTTTTTTGAACACCTTCAGGGATGGTGACTCCACCATCACCCTGGGCAGCACCTTCCAGTGTCTAACCACTCTTTGAGTAAAGAACTTCTTCCTAATGTCCAATCTAAATCTCCCTTGGGGCAGCTTGAGGCCATTACCTCTTGTTCTGTGATTAGTTACTTGGGAGAAGAGATCAATACATACCTATATTACATATAGGTAGTGTTATGGTTTAACCCCAGCTCTCAACAAAGTAATCCACTGAGGGAGAGAATCAGAAGAGTAAAAATGAGAAAACTCGTGGGTTGAGATAAAGGCAGTTTAATAGGTAAAGCAAAAGCCACACAAACAAGCACAGCAGGCAGCTGTTCAGCCATCTCCAGGAAAGCAGGGCTCCATCACATGTAATGGTTACTTGGGAAGACAAATGCCATCACTTCAAACATCCCCCTCTTCCATGTTGTTCCCCCTAGTTTATTGCTGAGCATGTCATATGGTCTGAAATATCTCTTTGGTCAGTTGGTGTCAGCTGTCCTGGCTGTGACTCCTCCCAAGTTTATGTGCACTAGTCGCTGATGTAAGAAGCAGAAATGGCCTGAATTATCAATACTATTTCCAGCACAAATCCAAAACATAGTCCAATACTAGATACTATGAATAAAATGAACTCTATCCCAGGCAAAACCAGCACAGGTAAATATTGATTTCTTGTTTCTGTCAAATTGGGACAAAATAAATGATGTTCAACTTGAATTGCAATGTGACCAGTGCATGGTATGGAGACCCATTGTGCTCAGTTAGCGGTTTCTTCCAGTGCAGCAAACCCAGGGGACCTATGCTGCTCCTGTCCTCTCCTTCATAGTGCCTGATGCCCCCTGCTTCTAGTGCAGTCCAACCCAGGAATCCAAAAAATGTTTTATGGAAGGAACATTGACTTGAAACATGAAAATTTCCATGTGGATCTCCATGTGTCATCTCATACACCAGATGCCAAAGATAGCTCTGGGTGCCTGAGCACGCTCACGTGGCACATGGTTGCTGGCGCTCCAGGGGCCTTGCTCACTGACAGCTACTGGGTTTTTTATTGCTTGACAAGAACATGATTAATTCAGGCAATGTGTTTATTACTGGCAAGTTGTGGAGGAGTAAAATCCTGCTGTATTCATCGGCATATGTTTTGTTGGAAGTCTGAAAATGACTGCATATAATTAATAGTGGTTAAAGACAGCAATGTTTTTTAGTTACTGCCCTACTATAGGTGTTATTCCCACGTTGTGCAGGATTCAAAACCTGAATAAACTCAGCCTTTAGGAACTAGAATATGAAGTTTATGAGGGTACGCTTGACTGCATGATGGTGTCTTCAACTGCTGAGTAGCACAGGGCACACTTTGTTTATTTCTTTGACTATTTCAATAATTGCCATGTTGGAGAAAGAAAAAAGGGCGAGCATACAGCAAAACTTCAAATGAGTGCTTTGCTCTCCCAGTGAAGGCAGTTAACAGCAGCAAGACTATCCTTGTGCTAACACTGAACTTGCTGTCCTCAATCTCTCATCCCTCATTAGACCATCGATGTGTTGAGCTTCTTTCTGCCATGGTGCATGACAGCTGTTTGAATGACAGGATGCAGGCAAAGTTTGCATGTAAGCACTGCTCAGCCATTGCTTTGTCTTCATCTTCTACCTCCCAAGAAACTGAGCAGGCAGAATAAAGCACAGAGAGGTGGCTGCAGAGGTCAGTCCTCTGCAAAAACATCTAGTGTAGCAACAGGCAGTATGAGCCAGGTCCAGCTTGGATCCCTGGGAATGAGTGGATTTTGGTGGATTTTGTTATATTTTTGTGGTTTTCCCCCTAAATAAGCTGGTTCCTGGTAGCTGGAAAGGATTACTTGACAAGGTTTTGTCCCTTTCTGTTTTATCATTGTTTCATGTATCTTGCATACTGTAAGAGGAAGCCTCAGAATAAAAATGTTTAAATAAAAGAAGTGTCAAAGCAATGTTCTTTTTAAAGTCTTTCAAATATGTAGTTTCTCACTCAAAAGTCCTCATAAAACATTTCAGTTTGCCCCCTCCCCATTCCTTGGCTGCCTCACCTTGCCTCCAGCAAAGTACACCCTGAAAAGTCTTGCCACTTTTAGCTCATGTTCCTGTGTTTTTCATTTAAAAACCCCAGTTATTAGGAGAAAATCCTGCACAGTACAAGAAATATACTGCCCCATCGGAAGGGAGCAAGGTTTTGAATGAGGTCAGTAGGCAGTCGATGTGGTATCAAGAAAAAATATTTTTTTCTCTGTATCGTATCTAGTGTGCCAGTTTTAGAAATGAGTCTTACTTTATAACACCAGGATACCAGAAGCCTGTTACATTTTCTCCAAACTTTAAACGTCCTCTGAATTGTTGAAGTACTAAACACAAAACAACAAGCAGAGAGTAAGCTCTTTTACAAATTGATGATCAGTATACAAGCAACAGTTGAATAAGATCAATCAAAATATATAGATTCAATTTTGACCCTGAAAGAGATTTTAAAGTGTTATAAAATATTACCTAAAATTAGCAAATTAAAGAATAAAGAACACATATAGAACATAACATTTTCTCTAGAAAGCAGTAAAACATCGTTCTGCCTCTTACTTAGAAAATCTTTCCGTTTCTTCTCACTTTCCAACTCAAGTTACCAAAACACAAAGCATCTCCTGTCAGGCTCTGGTGTCTTTTTAAGGACATGGGTTTATATTACTCACTATGCATGTTACATAGCCCCAGTAAAGGGCAAAATCACTTGGCAGAGTAGAACAGCACTGGCCACAGGGAAGAAGTGGGAAGCAGGCATTAGCTGCATATGCATATGCACTTATGCTTCAAAGCAGAGTAAGGAACAGTGGACCCTTATTAGAATTCAGTTCATTAGGATTGGTTTTGGTTTGGTTTTTTTTTTTGGGGGGGGGGGTATTTTCACCATGTGGGTCTATTGAGTTGTACTAGATATTCCTAAAGCTAAACTTGGTAAGAAACTGTATTGTCATGCAGAAAACGAAAAAGTTTTATCTACTGAAGTACTTAATTGTAGTTTAGATCAGAAGCAACTACTGTTTATATATTTATTAGATAAAATAAAGACGAAAATGAAGAAATCTTTAAAATTAGGAAAGATCCTGAATTCTATGGGAAAAAAGTCCTTAAATGCTAGGACACTTAGCCAGAACAGGATAGGGGAGAGAAGGAAAAAGACAACTGATAATTGGTATTTAGATGATCAATTGTGATCTGTGAACATACATGAAGTAGTCTGTGCTGTCCTACTGTATACAAACAATTGTGTTCATTCTGAAAGGAGTGTTTTTAAAAAGTAATTTGTATAAATTGCATTTCTGTACAGCTACATCTGTGAATTACAGTTGTATACAAGAGCAGTTTGCTTTTTCCCCTCCTTTCAAGATTGACAGAAATTTTGTGAAACTGAAAACCCATCCTTCTTTCCTTTTTTTTTTCCCCTTTTTTTTTGTTTCATCATGGTGGTGAAAGTCTATTGTGTCTATTTTTTCCTTATCTTTTTGGATTTATATTTACTGGAATATCATATTATCTCCAGTGGCATAATCCACGTGTCCTTAATGTAGGAGTGTTTGATTCATTACTGTGAATTGCAGTGGGGAAAACTTTGTCTATGCGAACAATAATTAAAAAGCAATCAATCAGTCATTTAATGTTGCTATCTCCAATTTATAAGAGATCTTTCTGTGTGTTTTGAGCACACAAGCATTAGGTTTTTCTTAGTAATGAGGACAGTTCCTGAAAATATTTACTAGCATAAACTCTAAAATAATAGCAAGGAAAAAATTACTTTGGACAAAATCTGTGTTCTAAAATCTAACTCCTTAACATGCCTACCGCTGCTCAAAATTGCACTAATCATGTCCAGAGCAACAAACTGCATTGAACACACAGTGTCAACAGTAGGACTACAGTTTGTGTAGCTGGATGATGGCCTCTGTGTGATGTGCTGCACAGGCAGAGGTTACATGATGGTTTTTACACGAGTGTGTGAGGATGCTCCCCTCAATACACTTGCAGCCCTTCTCAGACTCTGTTTTTTCTACATACTGTGTATTGTGTGCTGCTGTTACTATCTCTCTGAAATAGTGAGGAAGTTCATACCAGGGAGGATGGTTTGTGCAGTGAGAACTCTCATATAAATGTGCAGAGACAGAGCAACCTGGGTATGTGCATGCGTTTGTACACAAGATGAACAAATTCATTTTGCTCCAGTTGTGAACGTGAGACCTAGACCAAGAGTTTGTGTGACAGCCTGTTAAGTGCAAGTTATAGGTAGCAGATAATGAGATATTTCACTGGAAATATTTATGCAACTTTAACTGAGTAGTCGTGCCTGCTATTTTACACACTCTATATTGAATTATGCATCAAATATAAATCTGCCAAAGCTAATATAATTGGAATTGCAAAGGCTAGTGAATCATCTGGAACTATCAATGCATGCATACCCTAGTCTTGATGGAGAGACAGAGGAGATCCCAGGTGGCAATGATGTGTAAGAAAAAACAGA